>JANRMT010062857.1:50440761-50455467 GCA_026402145.1 Polypterus bichir lapradei | reverse complement strand
TAAATTACAAACGCCAGCGGCAGCCTGTCTATGAACTTAATTTAAAGTGTAGGTTTACACTGTGCTTTGTTTCCGAAGTAGCAGAACTCATGAATATGGTTGTATATGTCACTCGCTCGCTTCTTATTGTTTCGCTGCCTTCTCAATTATATAATGCATGTTTTCTTCAGCGCTTTTTGGGGCTCTTCCTGGTTTTCTACGTACTGCGTGATTACGTGGGAGGCGTGATGATGTCACAGGAAACTCCACCCCCACGGCGTTCAAGCTCATCTCCATTACAGTAAATGGAGAAAAACAGCTTCCAGTTATGACCATTACGCGTAGAATTTCGAAATGAAACCTGCTTAACTTTTGTAAGTGAGCTGTAAGGAATAAGCCTGCCAAATTTCAGCCTTCTACCTACACAGGAAGTTGGAGAATTAGTGATGAGTGAGTGAGTGAGTGAGTGAGTGAGTGAGTGAGTGAGGGCTTTGCCGTTTATTAGTATAGATTATACAGATACATCTTTAACTTCATTTAAAATAGGGGGCTTCGCTTGCCAACCCCTGTGTTTGGTTAATCGGATATACAATTTAAATTTTTTTTTTCTTTGGAATTTGTTTCAATTTCATTATTTGCAGTTTTACTTAAAAACTTCATTAAAAACAATATTTTTTGTAGACACATTGTGACAACACAACATATAACTGCCCATCAGTGAATATTGTTTCTGTTTCTCTAATAAATAATCCGACTTTTTCTAATGTTTGTTCCTGTGATTTATTGATTGTCATAGCAATAGCTATTCTCACAGTAAACTGTAAACAGTTTAATACGAATGGCATATCACGATCTCCTTTGGTGTGTAATGTTATTCTCGGAATATATACATTACCTTTCTTTTTGCCTGTTAAAATTTGCATCTCTTCTCCGTGATCATAAATATACACCTGACCGAATTGTGTATTCGTTGAAATTCAACTTGTCATTGTTTTAACTGTTGCAGGATCACAGATTCTCATAGCGTATGGTCCATTATTGTGTAAATCCACGTTTTGTGCATAAGAATGATGTGAATGCGAAAAGACTTTGTTGTCTACTCTTTGCCTTTTATTTCTGACCTCGCTTTGTCCTGCTCTTTTCTCAGTCACACCTGGTCCTGATGATTAATCACCTTTTGTTTTGCGCTAATGCGATCTGTGCTATCTTTTCTTTGATACTGTAGCGACTGACATGATAAAGTGTCACAAAAGTTTTACTTGAACAATCGCTGACTTTGTAACCCCAAACACAACTTTCTAGCACCCTCACCAACCCCTCATCCCCCGCGTCTCGCCAAACCGCATCAATCAATACCCCGCTGTCAGTCCTCCTGCTGTACTCTGCCCTCCCTCAATCGGACCGAACAGTCACTTAAAACAAAAAAGACCGCAACCTGGCTGGGACACTGCAGTACTTTCAAATTTTACTGGTTTCATAATCTCTTATCTGCCTTTTTTTCTCTCCAACACCTTTGGGTGTCTATTCTCCGTATTGTCCTGATACGCTTTATATGTGTTGAGAGCACAGGATGTGTGTGCACTACGTGCTTTTACACGACTGACTAGTTTTTGATGGATGTGCTCTTATATGATATCTGTTGTAAGTAGGGCGTGTCTTGCAAGAATCTCATGTTCCACGTCCCCACGAGACGGCCCTGGGACAGTCTCTTGGCACCAAGTCTCATGTTTACGGTCCCCACGAGACGCTCCGTGGCAAGTCTCTTTTGTCTCGCGGGTCTTTTAAATATCTTTTGAGAACTTCAGAGAAGATCACACATCATCGCCTTGTTTTTTGCTTTCCAGGATTTCTTTTTATAGTAGAGAGATAATGTATACTGTTAATAATTAATTGTCTGGACACAATTGGCACAGTGGTAGCGAGGAGCTGGTGCCCCGTTCACGGATTGTTCCTGCCTTGCGCTGTATCCTTGCTGGGACTGGCACGACCCTGGATGGGTAGATGGATAGAACAATTAAACTTGTGCTATGAAGATATTTCAGTATTTCTTAAAAGTTTTGAAGAATCGAAGCTTACAGATGGCTTAACGTCTATTACTGAGCTGATTGTGTGGCGATTTGGTGACTTGTTGAAAGAAAAGTAAGGACAGGAATTGGGGATTAGTACATTTGAGAGAGACAGCACTGCTGCAGTAAATTATTTTATTGAGGGTCGCACACGGTGCAGCAGTCATCTTGTGGAACAATCTCTGGACGGGGCGCCAGCTCGTCACTACCACTGTGGCCCCATATTTAATACATGCTTTAATTGATATATGAATACTGAAATGATATCAAGTACACATCTCGCTATTTAAATTATTCAGAGAGCTGTAATGTCACCAATGTAATGGATTCCGTGTCAGGAAAGCCCGTTTAAGAAGCACGTAGTGATTGACACACACAGAGCACATAGAAGACCACACAGAATACAAAGCATTTAACGTGCTACTTTAGTTACGATGGGATTTGAGAAACTAGTAAATGAAACCATTTTAAGGTGAAGTTTATGATGTTCTACTTTAATGACCAAATAAACTACGTGATTAAAGTTGACATTTCGAACTCTTTTTTTTTTTTTTTGTCTTTTCTCTGTACCCTGATACTCTTCCATATGACACGACCCGACTTTGATATCTGACCACTTCTGTTTATCTCGGGCACTGTACGACTTTCTGAACTTTCGAGTTTGTCCACCCCCTGTGTCTTTTGATCAACTTCCTTTTGTTGTTTATTCCACTGCGTGTTTTTCGCACCTCCACTTGGTATTCACTGAAGTTCTTCTATTTTCCCCGTGCGTTTGCCATTGTCTCTTCACAGAACGCTGAACTCAAGAGGCTATTTATATTGATTTGCATATTCTGGGAGGAGTCAGGGTGGGGTGGCAGGCGCATGCACGTGCGTTACTTTTCACGCTAACGGGGATTTATGGAGGCAGCACTTTTAACATCTGGATTGTGTTTCCTCAATAACTGACTCCATTATTTTTCCCATCATGCCTGTTTAAGCTTACTGGACTATGTAGTGGTGAGTTTAAGAAGGACCGGTCTGAAGTTGGGGGCATTTTGCATGCGTAGGAGTGATTTGCAGTGGTCATGTGACACAGGCTGACTTAATAAGCATGAAGGTGGGTGTGTCAGCGATTGACCGTTGTGGAGCAGGGCGTGTGGCTAAGTGGTAGTGTGGCCACTTGTGTATAGGCAGAGGTCCTGATTCTTTCGAGTTTCCAATAACTGACAGTAGGGTGACATGGGGTGTGGCCGCTGGCGTTGGGTGAGTGGTTTAAACACAAGATGAGGATAAGCGAAGGTCTTGTATGTCATGTAATTGGCTTGGAGGCTGTGGCACGGTGGATGAGACAGAGCAGACTCGCCACTTGTAGCGTCGCTACGCCCTCGCCTTCTTTCTAGTCCGGCTCTAGTAATGGAAGTTGCTCTGTCCCTGCTTGTCCCTCCTAGGGTGTTCGGCACAAGTATGGTAGAAGAATATGAAGAGTCTCAGTACTCGCTGGAGCGTCCGGAATATCTGGATGAGGATTATGGTAGGTTGGCCTCAGGAAGGCACAGGCCCAGCTAATGCACAGCACACGACTTGTTCTCACGCCTGTTCTTTATTTTTTTGGTAGACTTCCCCCCAGGATATGTGCCCCAAGAAGATAAGGACTCCAAGAATCTCCTGGGCTCTGCCACAAGTAAGTGAGTGGGCTGGCTGTGGGCAGAACTCAGGTACACAGGGCTCTCTTGTAGGCACACACAGATGGCTCTTTGTTGCCATCTCCCTGGAGAGCCCGTTCAGCGGGTTGTATGAAGGCTGCCATTCATCTGACTGTGTTGGTCTTGCAGATGCCATCATGAACATGATGAACATAGCAGTAAAAATGCTGGGGGCGAAGTCGGAGCTGGAAGAGGTCAACCAGACAGAAGGTAGCATTTGCTGCATGTGCACTGATAAACACTAAAACGCTACCCGTTTCCCCTCACTGTATTCCATTTGCTCCGTTTTAGCTAACCTGTCCAGTCAAGTTGCAGAGGTGGTGGTGGAACCAGAGATGACTACACCGCCTGTGTCTCTGTCCACCTTATGGTTAGTGGAGTGTCTGAAGCCATTTTGTTGAGGCTGGCACCACTTGTCCTGCATTTATTTACTCCGCCACTTTCGTCTTTCTCCCACTAGGCCTGATTTGCCCGAATCCTCTGTGCCGATTATTCCTGAGGAAGTGGCGGTGCCTACCCAGGAGACTCCAGCACCCATTGTTCAGCTGATTGAGGGTGACGACGAGGAGCCCAGTGAGTCCACGGTCACTCTAGTGAATGAAGGAGACGAGGAAGAGGAGATTCAAGACTGGCACACTCTGGAGAGCAAAACCTACTGCATTGGAGCAGCTGCCATCTCTTGCGTGGCTAGTTTTCCCGAGCTTGTGCAGAGCCAATGCTCCATCTCCAGAGCCATCAAGAGGAAAGAGCAGCCCCTCCTGAGCAAGATGCCTGTCAGCCTCAGTGTGGCCGAGACTGTGGAGCAGGCCAGCAGCCGGTTCAGCCCAGAGGCCACCAGTGAGTGGAGACCAGCCACGCCGAGCATGGAGCTGCTGCAGCCCCTTGAGTTGGGAAATCCAGAGGTGCCGCATGGGATGGTGGCTTGGCCCCCAGAGCTGGAGCCTAGCCAGTCTCCGTTGCCGCACACCAGCACCATGTCCTCCGTCGCCTCTGCACAGGTGACACCTTTGGACAAAATTCCTGATTTGTCTGTGGGTGAAGAGCGTGACTTAGGCACAAGTCCTGCCCCACCAACAGTAGAGGACCAGAGTACCCTGGCTGTGAGCAGCCCTGAGGACAGTCCCAAGGAGATCTTAGAAAATCTGCCCAGTGAGGAGGAGAAGCAACCCAGTGCCAGCATCGCTGAGCCTGCTTCTTCTGCAGGACAGGTATCTGAGATGTCTGTGGAAGTCCCGGTGGAGGTAGAGGATGCCGATGACTATATTCTCTCTGGGTCCTCCAGCAATGGCCTGCTGCACAGAACTGCCACCGACTTCTATGCGGAGTTGCAGAACTCCACTGACCCGAGTGGCGCCAATGGGAATCAGATGCACGGCTCCAACCAGAAGGAGTCGGTCTTCATGAGGCTCAACAACCGCATCAAGGCCCTCGAGATGAACATGTCACTGAGCAGCCGCTACCTGGAGGAGCTTAGCCAGAGGTTTGATGGGGGGGGAGCTGAAAGCGCGTGTAGGGAAGGTGGCCGAGTCTGCGTGTGGCTGCAAGGCCTCACTTCTGCTTTTGTATCCCAGGTATCGCAAGCAAATGGAGGAAATGCAGAGAGCCTTCAATAAGACCATCATCAAGCTCCAGAACACGTCCATGCTCGCCGAGGAGCAGGTCAGTTGGCGTGCCAGCTTCTGTGGTCTTGATTTATAACAGGCTGGGCCTAACTCGTCTGTCTGTCTTGTCAGGACCAGCGACAGACTGAATCCATTCAGACACTCCAGAGCCAGCTGCACAACCTGACCAACCTGATGCTCAACTTGTCTGCCACTGTGGCCCAGCTGCAGGGAGAGGTAGGTCCAGCTGTCCCTGATGAGGGTCAGGCTTCATCAATGAAGGTAAACTGAGTCGCTCGCGCTCAACGGTGCGCTAGTTTGATGCTGGAGGACAGCTGTCACTGGCGACACACATGTTCTGTGGCTGTATAGGGCGCCTTTCTACATGGCACCAAGTTCAGCGCCTGAGGTTAGTGATCGGCCAGCCCTCCATCCTGTTTGTTCACTTCAGGACTTCTCAGATTGCACATTTGGCAGGCGTGTACTGTTTTAAACATCTTTTAAAAGTGCAGTTCAGGGTCATTAGGAGTCCTGTGGCCATCCCAGCAGTGTTGAGGTACAAGGCAGAGGCGTGTCTCTCTCTCTCTCTCTCTCTCTCTCTCTCTCTCTCTCTCTCTCTCACACACACACACACACACACTGACAGGGAGCCATTATGGAATTGCTGAGTGGTTAGCGCTATGACCTCATAGGTCCAGAGTCCTGGTCTCTAATGCTGCTGCACCCAGTTGTGAGGGTGGTGGCTTACCCCTCTGCACTTCAGTGCCGTTAACGGATTAGTGTTTGAGACGCAGGTCAAGATGTTTTTGTCCAAAATGACATTCATTTCGTCCTTTCCCAGAACATGTGGCCTTGTGACGCAGCGCTCGCGGCTTGGCTCTTGCCCATACCGTGTACGCTTTAAACGAGATAAATGTGATTGATGAAGGACCTTTCCGTGAATTATGCAATGCTTGGCACATGTAGAGCTGAAGTGTATCCAATGTATGGCCGAATTGCACTCCTTTTCTGAGATGCTGATCCGAAGGTCTTTGTCCCACCATTTCCTAGAGTCTTCATCAAGGCTAACCAGGGGATGCAGATGTGGAAAGCTGGGTAGGTTTTTTTTAGCAACACTTTGTGTTAATCTTGAAGGATGCACTTGAAGTGGTATTGTTCATAAGGTGCCAGTGCATCGTCTGTATAAAGATGTTGATTGTGTTGTCGATAAGTTAATCTCAAAAGTCCAGCACGTCTGAGAAGTTTGAAACGCGTGATTTTATGTATAGGAGCAGCAGACGAGAGCTTCTCTACCTTGGCGTCTCCTGCGTTGGTTTCATATTTTGAGCAGGTGGTTGATTGGATTGAAGAGAGCACAAAGCAGGGCATCCACTGAAGATTTAGAACAGGCTTACCACTTCATTGCAGGCCAGGCCGCTGTGAATTTGTGACTTTCTGCTGATTTCTAAGATTTTATTGTGCGTGTATTTGATGCATATTAGTCCAGATGGAAGTTGGGCAGTGCCATGCCCCCTTATGCTTTCCATTTTTGTGGAGTTACAGTTGGTACGAATTACAGGTAAATGCAGTTGAGTCCAATTTCTTAACAGAATGATCTGTTGATGCTGATTTTGACAGGGTCTGTTCTAAATGCCACTGTGAGCTGAAGGATGGACCGTTGGTGAACTTCTTGTTTTGATTCCATACGCCGTACTTCTAAAATGATATTGAAATAATAATAATTCATTACGTTTACTGTATATAGAGCTTTAAGGCACAGTGAGTGAGGAGCCACTTCAGCCGCCAGTGATGTGCAGCATCCACCTGGATGAAGCAACAGCAGCCATTTTGTGGCAGGACATTTCACCACATGTTGGCTCTTTGGTGCTGAAGGGGTGAGAGAGAGTTAGCCAATCAGAGACAGGAGGTGGATTAGGGGGCCAGAGTGACCAGGCCGTGGTGGACAATTTAGCCAGGACATCGCGATGCATTCTGCTCTTTATGATGGATCTTTAATGACCACAGAGAGTGAGGACCGAAGGGCGAGGCTGGAGCAGTGGGATCCACATTCAGACCACCGGGTAGGCCTCGCCAGTAGCAACCCAAGCTTCTCCTGGTTGTTCTCCCATCAGAGTACCGGCCGGGCCTGAACAGGCTTAGCTTCAGGTGGACGACCTGCTCTCGTGCATGTGGTGTGGCTGCATTGGACGAGATCTTTAGATTTATTTGTGATGTTTGTTTATCCTCAAATATTTAAACTGTTTTGATATTGCGAACAGGCAGCGAACCTCCCGAATATGATGTGCCAGAGAGTTCACTGGGAAGTTTTTTTCCTTTTTAATTCAGATTAATTTTGAAACTCGATCTTACATGTCTACATCTGATGATAGAGGTGATTGTGTGTCTGATATGCAGAGCACCGTGTCGTCTGGACGTGCTGACATTTTCTCTGATCGTCCCCTCTATCTGTGGTTTCTTCCGGTGATGAATAACCAGTGGTTCAGCGGCTAACACAAAAAGCATTGGCGATAGTGGGCACCCCAGTCGAGTATCTGGTTCTCCTCTGAAGTGTTCGTGTGGACTGAGGCTTCTGGACTGTGTGAAGTAGTTTACTCCACAAATCCAGCTTAAATCCTGGTGGTATTCCAAGAAGAATGAATATTCCCTAAAAAAGGAAACCTTAAAACCACTTCCAGGTAACCGAGCAGGTGTGTCCTTTATCATGTTTTTCCAAACCTCCACCCTGTGCCACTTCAAACGTCGGGCCCCTCAAACTCGTCCGTCCATCTGGATACCTCACTTAAAATTGATTCCAATTGATCTTGTAGCCTGGGATTTTTTTATTGTTATTTTTTAGCCACTCAGTTGTCTATGACGAGTCTGCTGGGTAAGGACGCAGTGCGGTTTGCTCTCCACGACCCAGAGGCTCATCCAGCACACGGTCTTCTCGTTCACAGTCTTGCTTTCATGCCAGCTGCCCATGTTGTCTTGATCTTGGTGACCTTCACTCCACTCTGCTGTTCCTTGACGGCCGTTGTTGGTGTGTCTGCTGGTCCACTCTGGAGTCCCCTTGTTGTGTCGTAACAGACTGGTGCCCCTTTCTGGGCAGGACACTTGATTGGGTGATTTGTAAGCCAGCAGTCCTGTAAAGGATATCCTTTATTTATTTATTTTTAACCCTTTTCTCCTAATCCGTGCTTTGTTATCACTTTACCTGTGTCATCCTTTAAAGGTTGTTTAGTCACATTTGCCGTGTGACCCAGTTTTGCCCAGATGCGTCTTTTGTGGTTGTGGCTGCACACTTCAGTTTTTGTTTCTCTGACTTCTCTGCGTGATTTTTTTTTTTCATTTCTGAGATCTCAGTCAGCAGATCTGATCTGAGGAGCCTTGCAAGTAAGAATTTCCTTCTACCACGACAGTCAAATTGTGACGAGAGCAGGCCAGTCAGCCCTATTCACCTCATTTCCCTGAAATGACATCCCGTCAAGTCTGAGGGTCCCTGAAGTCCCCCTTTCCACCACACTGCTTGGTCTCTGGTTCTCTATGTGCGCAGATTGAAACAAACTTTAAAATATTTAGTTTCCAGCTGTGTGCCCCGTGTCCTTGACGAACTGTTTCTCATTTTAAAGTCGCCCTCTTGAACCACAGGGCTGATTCATTCCCTTCATCGTTTTAACCTCCTTAGCTTTGCATTTTATTCCAAAAAAACACATCAAAACATTGCATTTTTTTTACTTGAAAAATGACATTTTTATTAAATTTGAAAAGTATAATAAAGATACAAATAATAATATGAAATGATACAACCATGATAGCCGTAGCTGCTGGTAAGTCAGGCAGACGCGTGCCATAAGAAATCTCTCGGAGCAGAAAGGTTTGTCTTAAAAGGTTTAGTGAAAATTCAAGCCAACAGTCCACTCAAGAATAGAGGAAAGTTGAAACACACGTAGAATGAAAGGCAACAAAGAGAGGAGAAATGTTTCTTGTTGTTCACCTCGAGTTGTTTCTCTACTTCACTGTGCTTGTGAACGTATGGCTGGGCACGTTAGGGCGCGGTGCCCTCCATGCCTTACTGACGGAGCCTAATCTGTAATCGGAGGGACACAAAGTAGTTAGAATATTGTGGGGTCTGTGCCCTCGTATACAGGCCGTCGTTTAACAGAACTTGAGATAAATGGCTCTTTCAGTAACCGATATAATAATGCGAGTTGTTCTCCTTTGGGCTGCTCCCGTTAGCGGTTGCCACTGTGGATCATCTTTTTTCCGTATCGCCCTGTCCTCTGCATCTTGACGCTCAAACGAGTCCTTTGTGTGGCGAGTCTTCAAGTACGTTGAAAGACAGTCCAGCGTCACAGTTGGCACAATAATTGCCGGTTTCTTTTCAGATTTTCTTTCCAGAGTTGCCAGTTTTTGAACGGCCCACTGCACAGGTACCACTTGGATTCCGTTTTTTTTTTTCCAGTTGGTGGTATATAATCGGTAAGATGTCTACCAATAGGACGCCCTGGATTGGCCTGCGATGTGCTGGGTCGACCGGCTCTCTTTAGCGGTGGATGTGTGGCAGTGATTTGTTCTACAAGCTGGCATGTGAAGTTGGCATGAGATTCGGCTTTGTTTGTATAAGACGGATGTATTCCAAGTGCACTGTTGTTCCGTCAGATGATGAAATATCTTTTTGTAGTTTCTTTTAGTGCCTCGGCATAACGGGATAGAAAGTCCATTCTTGATCCACTTGGTCTCCGTCACCCACGGCCCAGGGCTTTGTAACCTGCTTGTTGCCTTTTGCCTGTCCAGTGACTGAAGCTGCCAATATAAAATTCTTTTTAAATTAAGTTCTTTGCATTTATATAGTGCTTTTCTCACTACTCAAAGTGCTCAGCAATTGCAGATCAAGATCCTAACAGAGCAGAGTCCCTTTTGGCATTTATGGGATTCAAACTGGCAACCTTGCGATTGCCAGTGCAGATCCTTAGCCTCAGAGCCACCACTCTGCCAATGTGCCATGCTAAGAAGACAAACCTCTTTCTTGTCCTTCTATTACAGCGCCAGCGCTTTACCCGTTTGCCAAGCTACTTGCGCACCTCGCTGTAATTTCGCTCTGCCAATGTCTTCAGGCGTGCGTGCCTTGACGGTTGAGACTGACTGTTCCATACGCGTCACTCGTTATTTGCAGTATGATGTCAAGTAGCTCTGGCCAAGTATAAAAATGGGCCTTAGTTACACCGTAACCTCGATGCAGCAGCACATCTGTCAAAGTCCACGCCATGCTGATCGTATTTCTGATCAAACGTTGTCCCTCTTGCTGTGTTCACAACTGAATTCCAAGTGGATTCACAAAGCTCGTAAAGCCTGAAGCCGAAGTTTGCTCTTTTTGACGCGATGTGCTGCATCCATGACAGTCTGCTCTTAATAAGCCGTGACACTTTCATTGATGCTGACATCGCGGCCCGGAATGTTAAACGCTCCTTACAGCTCAGCGCACTCGCCTGGTATGTTTCACGGGTTGTCTTGAGTATTCTCATCAAAGTCTTCAGATATTCCACGATTGGTGAACACCTGCACTCGGACGTCGTTTCTCCAAAGAACGGCACCACTGACAACACTTCTAACGCACTGACGTTCTAACGCTTAAAATAAGACGCCTCTCTACGGTGGCCCGAGTGACACTCGGGACTAACACTCTGAGGACGAGCCCGAGTGACACTTCACTCCGGCCACCTGCTTAAGCTGAGAAGGTTCATCTCTATGGTGTGCAGTTTGTCCCAAAATGAAATCAATAAAGTGAAAGAAGTTGCACACTCAAACGTACAGCGATATTTATAACTGAGTCAGAAAGCTGCGTAAGCGGCACACATTTAAAGAAACGTCAACGGATTATTACGACACTCGGTGTCATTGTTTTCTTTAATTTTAGATGACGATGTGACTTTTCTGAGGGGCTCTCTTAATGCCAGCACTGTTTATTTCCAGATGCCTCTTTGCATGATGGGTTTGTCACCAGACAGTCAGTCAGTCAGTCAGGACAAAGACTATCTGCATTTGCATTTATTTTGCCCAAAGTGACTTACAAATGAGGTAAACACGATTGAGTCACATGAGGTGAGGCCTGTTTGTATAGCAGGACAGGTAGCACAAGTCGAGTGCCACAAGTGAAACGAGGGTCTGACTAATAATTTACAATCGATTAAACAAATTAACCAACAATATAAAACATCAAGGTGGCACAGTGGGTAGCACTGCTGCCTCACAGTTAGGAGACCCGTCTGGGTTCGTTTCCTGGGTCCTCCTTGCGTGGGTTTCTTCCCACAAACCAAAGACATGCTGGTTAGGTGCATTGGTGGTCCTAAATTGTCCCTAGTGTGTGTGTGTGTGTCCTGCGGTGGGCTGGTGCCCTGCCTAAGGCTTGTTCCTGCCTTGCGCCCTGTGTTGGCTGGGATTGGCTCCAGCAGACCCCCGTGACCCTGTAGCTAGGATATAGCGGGTTGGATAATGGATGGATGGATGGATAAAACATCACAGAGCAAGTTGGGTTTGCTTTCTTCAGTTTGACCTCCCGGCTGAAGCTGTTCCTGATAGTTAACCCTTTGAAGGCCCTTGGCGCTGCTTTACTTGCCTCTCAGCTGGTGAACATGCAGTGGCGCTTAACGCTGGGATGTTTAGTCTGGCTGGGAATCGCAGGACGCTACTTTGAGATGAGCTGACCTTGTGCTGGAAATGCACAGACAGACAAATGCTCTTGAAAATGTCGAGAAGGAAGTCGTTAATAGTGTGACTAGCCGAGCAGCGAGTCCACACAGAAAATGGCACACGTTAAAGCAGAATGCCCGAGGCCGGCCTTGTGACGTGAAGAGCCGCCAGGCCCTTAGTGTGCTGTCCCCTTGTCAAGTCTGAGCCAAAACCAAACGATGACGACGTCATTCGGAATATTTAGGTGACTCTTGTTTTTATTCCCCTCCACGATTGGACTCCTTTTTTGTGTATTTTGTCACATGGTATTGTGTCCAGCTCTTTTAATCTTGTCCTGCTTGTCGGGGGTCCTCAGTCAGTGCAGTTGCTCTTCTCTGGACTCTCTCTGGTGGTTTGTCGTCTTTTTTCCGTATCGATTCCCGTTTTTATGTGGGGGCGCCGTTTGTTTGTTTTTTTTTGGGCTACCCTTTTCCATCAGACACTTTGGTGTGACAATGACTGTGCGCAGTACTCCAGGGGAGGCCCACCCGTGACTTGTATAGTTAGAGCTCGAGACAGGAGTCCCAGTTCCCTTCCTGCCTTCAGACCCCTCATTTCGGTCGCCTCTTGATCTCTGATCACCTAAAGGTTCGACTGCTTCAGCTCGGACCCCTCACTCTCATTGAAAAGCCCCCTCATTTCCTCGGGTTCACTGCACACACCCAGCTGTGGATCGCTCTTAAGACCCCGTCATATCAGAACAGTGTGGACGAGATCAGGCCGTTCAGCCCACCAAAGCCCGCCAGTCCTGTCCACTTGACTCCCCCAGAATGACATTGTTGAGTTTTGAAAGTCCCCGAAGTCCGTCTTGGTCACTTATTCTACGTCTCTGTGCTTCTGTGACTCGCCCATTCTGGAGATTTCCAGGCATAACTGCATTTCCTAATCTTAGTATTCGGTGGCGCTGACTGGTGACCTCCAGCTGTGAAACGACTTTGATGTTGACTTTAAAGTCAGAGGGGCATCTGTCTGTCTGTCTGTGTGAGCCGACAACCAGTGAGCATTCATTCGTGATTGGCTGTCAGATAAAGGGGCTTCCTCGCAACACTCTGGACATGTGAAGCTGCTGGAAGGTTGTCCTTGTCACCCCCTGTGACAGAGAGTCGTGTAATCTGGTGACAAGCTCAGCAAGTCCAGCTGTCACGTTTGACGTCCCCTCAGACTAGAAGTCGTGTGATGTGCCGCTGTTGGCTTTTGTCAAATACTCCACTCCACGTGCCATTAAACTGATGTGCTGCATTTAGGGACACTCACAGTTTAGGAAAAGAAGGCTTTGGCTTCAGTCTGGTCTGACCAGATAAGATGGCCAACTGGGGGTCTGTGGATGTGACTGGTTTGTCTTGCTGGCCGAGTTGATCCAGTGTGGCTGTCAGAGGTGAGGTGGGAGTAGTTCTCCTTCACCCTGATTGGCTGCCTCTATTTGTAGTTGTCTGCATTGTATGTCTGTCTGTCTGTCTGTCTGTTCCGTTCTAGAATGTTCTCTGTTCCCGATTCTGCTCTATCCATTTTGAGGTTTTCCTTCTTTGTCTGTTTTTATGCATTTATCCGCTTTCTTTGTCGCTGCCATTCCCTCCCTCCTTGTATGCCGGCGGGCTGAGGATCCATACACACACACACACACACACACATACACACACACACACACACACAACAACAACATTTATTTCTATAGCACATTTTCATACAAAAAATGTTGCTCAAAGTGCTTTACATAATGAAGAATAGAAAAATAAAAGACACAGTAAGAAAATAAAATTAGTCAACATTAATTAACATCGAATAAGAGTGAGGTGGTCCGATGGGCAGGGAGGACAGAAAAAACAAAAAAAAAACTCCAGACGGCTGGAGAAAAAAATAAAATCTGCAGGGGGCCAAAGGCCAAAAGACCACCCAGTCCCCTCTGGGCATTCTACCCAACATAAATGAAACAGTCCTCTTTGTATTTAGGGTTCTCACGGACAGACTTGATGATGATGGTCACGTAGACTTCTGGCTTTCAGTCCATCAATGTTGGAGCATCAGGATGCTTTGAGTAGGTGGTGGTGGCTCAGGCCGGAAAAAGAAACAGAAGAGAGAGTAGGGGTCAGTACGGATTTTAGAGCCACCATGAATAGTTATTATGATGAATTGAACATACAGAGTATCAGGATTAAGTTAAAGTGAAGTTATGAGAAGGCCATGTTACAGTAATGTGTTTTCAGCCGTGTTTTAAAGTGCTCCACCGTATTAGCCTGGCGAATTCCTATTGGCAGGCTATTCCAGATTTGAGGTGCATAACAGCAGAAGGTCGCCTGCCCGCCTCACCACTTCTTTTATGTTTTGTTCTTGGAATTCTAAGGAGACACTCATTTGAGGATCTGAGGTTACGATTTGGAATATAAGATGTCAGACACTCCGATATATAAGATGGTGTGAGATTATTTAAGGCTTTATAAACCATAAGCAGAATTTTAAGGTCAATTCTGAATGACACCGGTAACCAGTGTAGTGACATCAGGACTGACGTGATGTGCTCGGATTTTCTTTTCCTAGTTAGGATTCTAGCAGCTCCATTCTGTACTAATGGTGACTGATTGATGTCTTTTTTTGAGTAATCCTGAGAGGAGTGCGTCACAGTAATCTAGTCGACTGAAAACAAAAACCTGAACTAATTTCTCAGCATCTTTCAGT
>JANRMT010062857.1:50415675-50440361 GCA_026402145.1 Polypterus bichir lapradei | reverse complement strand
AAATGTTTAAAGAGAGAAAGGGCAACAAGGGGCATGTCGACTCCAAGAGGCCGGCAGGCAGGGCACTCGAATGGCACATCACTCTAGGGGACTGTCGCCTCAGTCATGACAATGGCAGGGATGGAGGGCATTAAACACAAAACTTGGAGTTACGGGCATGAGAAAAGAGTGCCAAAGGGAAGAGGGGCAAAGAGTCACACAAATGGTGATGTGGAGGTCCAAAGGCTGCATGTGGGGTGACATCTAGAGCGTGTGAGACCCTAATCTGACGATTATGTAGTGTCTTTCATAATACTCACCCATGTAGAATGGCATAGCGTTCATTTGCCAGGAGCTCTTCAGCCCCCTTAGGGACCTCCAAATCATTCCACCCCACTTGACCTGTCAGCCCACCAGAACATGGGGTCAGAAAGCCCCAGTTTACCCAGTTAAGCTGACAGTGGGCTTCGGGCTCCTAACTGCCCATGGGACAGTGGCATGTTACCCAGCGGGCATTCACCTGCTGCCTTCAGCCAGACTAAGCTTGGCTCACCCCGAGTTCACAGCCAGTCTCCCCATGAGATGAGAGGATGTGACAGGGACAGGGCCCTGAGAGTTCCTGTTGGGGTCAACCGTGGCAGAGCTCTTTAGAGGGGTCCGCTGCGGCGCTCAGCCTTTCTCTTTACTGCCCTTTCTCTGTTGATTGCATTTTGCCCCGGTGGCACAGCATTTCTGGGACTTCACGAGTTCACCTCTGGCTCAGCCAGCACCTGCTGTTTGCCACATTCCATAGAAGTGCCCGTTAGCTTCATTGGTGCCACATTTATGCATTACTGCAGTGGCACAGTAATTAGTGCTGCTGCCATCTGGGTTCGCGTTTATCGATATATTTATCTATTTGGTTGATTTGGTGGTGTGCCACTCATCCTTATTTTACCAGCTGCTACACAGGCAGGTGAAGTAACTTACTCAGGGTCACACATTGCTGTCAGGAATGGGATTTGACGCCCAAAGCCTTACCAGCGTGCCACACTGCCTACCAAGTTTTTTACTATTAACAACTGAACCCAAAGAAAGTCGTAAGTGACAACCTCCATGTGGCATGTCACATCCTTTTGGTCGTTTCTTCTGGACTCTGCTTGAGTAACTGAGCCTCCTCTTTCTGAGATGCCCTGAAGACCACCCATGACGTGTTCTGCTAAGGTGCCCTCGGGGTCTTCAGTAATGGCGCTTCCTGACCCCGCGTGGCCCCCTAACCGAGGTCATGTGCAGGTCCCCACGGTGCGTCACTTCCTCGACCCCCAGCAGCAGCCCCTCTGCCACCTTGGCTTCCCGCGCGCGGCCTGAAACTGCGCGACTCTTTCTTGTAAGCCGCCTGCGATGACGAATCTTGAAGCTGGTCGGTCAGAGGAAATGCTGATGTCGCAGAGTCGCGGTCGTGGGGGGAGGAGTGGGGTGGGGGATGGGGTGGGGGCTTATGGTCACCTCCTGAGGCTCAGCGGCTTTTCCATTCCCCGAAAGCGACCACTGCCGTTCGGTGCTCGTGCTGTTATATAGCGCCTTGTAACGGACTAGCGGGCGGGCGCACAAAGCCGCCTCAGACGGCCTTAATGACACACACGCCCCTTAAAGGATAGGACAGAACGGGGGTCGTCTAGTCGTACCAAAGTGTGCCGCTGCGCGTGACTGTGAGCCCCCTGAGAGCTGCATGGGCCGGTATGTGTGTGGATGCGCAGCGCGTGGATTTGCGCTTGTGTGCGCGTGCCGAGCACTGAGCCGGTGTGTGTCGGACAGCCCGCGGGTCGCCTCTGTGCGCGCTCTCCGCTTTGAACCCTCGTGAGCGCGCTCTCTCTTATGGCTTTGACCCGCACTGGTTACAAAGGGTGCTTGAGAAACTAGTTATAGCTGGTAAGGGCGAGCCGTCCAATCAGAAGGTGCGAGGTCAGGTGGGTGGAGCCTGTGACCTGCAAGATCAGCGATGCCTGCCGCGCTTGCAGTCAGTCAGTCACCTGAGGTCGTGAGAGGGGCAGCAACATCACAGAGCAGCAAATGGCAGACCCCCAGAGGAGACCCCCCAGGAGGACACAACCCATTCCAGCTTACGGCTACCCACAGGTGTTCCTCGTGGACCAAGGGCTCCCTGCACAATCGTCGCTGGACCGTGGCCCCATACCCACATGGTCAGTGCTGCCACCCCCCGTGAAGCACCACAAGAGAAGCGGCTGCGCGGGGTGGTGGCCTCTGCTGGCCCTCATCCAGATCGTCACGCTGCTCGCATTGGGCGCCGGTGCCTACTACATCTACTGGTTGCGCCACGAGCTGCTTGAGGTGAGTACCGAGGAGTTGGACCCTGGGGTGGTCATGCGTGCCGTGCCACTTGGCGCTGCGATGGCCCTCACCTGTCAGCACAGATGTGGTCTGACACCATCGGAAACAGGATGTGTGCTCAGAACGCGCCCCTTTGTACTTGCAGATGAGAAGCACCGCCGCCGCCGCCGCCGTCGAGAAGACGCCTGTGCAGTACAAGCACATCGGTGAGTGAGCGTCCTGTTGGCCACCCTGCGCTGGGGGCCACGCATCTGCTGACCCTGGGCCCGGCGGTCTGCTCGCTGACCCTCACCTGGTGGTCTGCTTCTGCCTGCTGACCCCAAGCTGCGGCTGCCATTCTGCTGTCTCGTCTCCTGAACCCGGAGATGGCGCTTTCTGCCTGCTGACCCCGGGATTGTCCGGTGCTTCCTGTCCTTGTGGACCCCAAGCTTGACCCCTCTGCCTTTACCTTAGTGCTTCCTTTCCTCTCTCTGGTGCCCTCCTGTCTTGCTGCCCACTGGTGCCCTCCTGCTGCCCACTGGCCCTCTTCTTTTGCTCTGGGTTGACCGTCCACTGACCCTCACACCCCAACTTCCCACAGGACTTCCAGAGCCCACCGCAGAGAAAACAGAGAAGAGCAAGACGGCCCATCTGACAGGTGAGTGTGGGTGACCGTGCGGGGTCTCCGGCTGTGGCGGTCATTCCTGGCGCCGAGGTGTGTGACGCGCTCGCTCTCTCTTGCAGTGAAGAACATCACGGTGGGCTCACGAATGCTGGTCTGGGAGAGCGCGGCCCGAGGGGCCTTCACCGAGGGGGTCGAGTACCGGGACCACAGCCTGGTCATCAACGAGACGGCCCACTACTTCGTCTACTCCAGCGTCTTCTTCCGCAGCCAGGGCTGCCCCGGGCCCAAGCCGGTGGAGCACTCGGTTTACCGGAAGACCCTGCGCTCCGTCGAGCCCCGGCTGCTCCTGCAGTCCCGCAAGCTGAGCCAGTGCGTCGGGGGCAGCAGGTGGTACAGCAACAGCTACCTGGGGGCCGCCGTCAAGCTGGACCGGATGGACAGGGTCTACGTGCACGTGTCGGACCCCGCGCTGGTCAGCCTGGAGCCCGCCACCACCTACTTTGGACTGTACAAGGTGTGAGGCGCCAGTAGGACCGAGAGCAGAAGATGAGGGCTCACTGGCACCGGGTTGGGTGCTGGCACTTCGGGCATCAAGCTGGCTCTTGAGGCCGGGGGTAGGGGTGGGGGGCTGTTAGGAGTGACCCCTGCCCCCCCCCCCAATATGTGTAGCGGGTTCAAATGTGCAATAAATAAGTGTTATTTATGGAGGTCTATTTAAATAAAGTCCTGCTGGTGATGGCATCGGGGCTCCTGGGCATGTTCTGTGACCGCCGGCGAGTGCACTCCGGTCTCACTCCGCGTGTGCGTCTTAGCGTGCTGTCCTCAATCGCTGTCTCTCCTTTGGGGGTTGGGGGGGTCACACCATGTCATCTCACTCCACTGCGCCATAACCTGATGGCACTCTGCTGCCTCTCTTTGGTGGCACAACATGCCCTCTCCTCCCTCTCTTTACGGTCTTAGACCCTCGCTGGCTCCCTTGGGGTCACACTCTGCTGTCAGGGTCACTCCATTCGTGCCACACTTTGAGGCCTCACCATTCTTGCCCTGCTGCCTTTCTTCGGGGTCACATCCCACTCTTAATGACGCCAGACCCTTGCTGCCACCGAGTCACGTTACTGTCACACCCCATTTTGCTGCCTCTCCGTCTCGCTCGACAGGTCACTCTGTGTCTTACTTAGTGTCTTCCTCTGCTATCCGCTCACTCTACCCCCCCCCCCCCCCACCTCACTTTGGGGTCTTAACTCGCAGTGTCCCCCCCTCACTCCACACCCTCACTTTTGTCTTTCTGCCAAACCCCATTAAATTTTCAAATGGCCACTCAGCCTGTCCTCCTGGCACGCCCTGGCAGTGCCCGTCTTCTCCAGGTAATTGGACAACCTGCCTCGGCACTCTGCTGCTGACCACTCGCATGATTAAGACATTAGGCAAAGCATTGGCACCTGAGGGTGGCCATCATGGGGTCTCTGAAATACTTTGATGCACAGAAGACATCCAGTCAGGGGGGTGAGACCGCAGGTCATCAAATCAAATGACATGTGACACAAACAGACTGCAGAAATCTGCTGGGATCTAAAGCCAACGGGGCGGAGTCTGAGATCCAGGTCACGCCCCATAGGCCTGAGGCCTCCCTTCAATGAATTCACTTAGCCACACCCCTCGGGACAAGCACTGGCCAGGAGTCCCAAGGGGTGTGTCCCCTTCACAGTAGCCCCGCCCTTTGCTGTGATGAGCCAGCAGCCCCTGCGGTGGACACCTCCACCCTCCAAGCTCCACGTTGTGTTAATGCACAGGCTGTGAAAGGCGCTATATACCAGAGAGGCTGAGTGAGCGCTTGTGCTGTAGACTGCGTGGTCTGAGGCTCCCAGGCAGACTGCTCACAGTTTCCGCCACCCCCCCCCCCCCCCCCACACACAGATGTTATGCTGATATCTGCCAGGTGGGGGCGGCTGTGGCTTGGCGCACTCCCACTCTCTGCACAGCTGTGATCAGCGGCGCGGCTGCCCTCTGACCTTCGCTCTTTGTGGTTTGCTGCCTGCGAGGGCTGACATTCTTCAATCTGCACTTTACATGCTCTTATCTTACCCAGTTGGCCATGGTCCCATACAGAGGGGTAAATGTGCCCGCCATAGAGTCTGCGAGGAAAGAAGGGCAGCAGAGGTGTGCCTGTGCCTGAGAGCCCATAGGGGGCACAGAGACACACATGAAGGCATTGGCCTACACACCTCCACACATTTAGATGTGCCAAGGTGAGCCCACGTACATCTGGCAGTTCATCCTCAGGGGGCACCGCAGTCCTTAGAGGACTACAAATGGGGTGAGAGTGCCCCTCACAAGTCAATGTCAAAATTAAGATGTGTATGATGGGGGTCTCAGAGTGGTCTTTGTGTGGTTAGCATGCCCACCTGGCCTTCTATATCTTATAGAGTGCCTTTACTGCCTATCTGTGCACAATAGAGCACCGGTCATAACTAACTATCTGTGATATAGCGCCTTTCACGTCTTTAACAAGGCGACTTACAACATCATTTCAGTCCTTTCTGATTTTTTTTTTTCTTTAATTTATTTATTTTTTATTAATTTTATTACAATCCATACAAAGCAATCAAGTTTTTACAAAGAGAAAGATTAAGAGCAGATCGATCCCCACCCCTGAGAGAGAGAGCAAGCCAAACGGTGTTAAATTTAAGGCTTGGAGACATACCTAAATTAATAAATTCTCTGTGCCTTTTGAACTTATTTTAAAATATTACTGATTAGATCCTGCCATGTTTTGAAAAAAGTCTGTACGGATCCTCTAATTGAGTATTTGATTTTTTCCAATTTTAAATAATATAACACATCGGTTTCCCACTGACTTAAAAGAGGAGAGTTTGGGTTCTTCAGTTTATCAGAATGAGTCTGCATGCCAACAGTCAAGTGAAGGCGATCCCAGTTTGTTTGTCTTCCTCCACTTTAAACCCCTCTGGAAGAACACCAAACACGGCTGTTAATGGGTTAGGAGGGATTGTGAGTCCAAGGCTGTCTGAGAGGTCATTCAAAATGTTGGTCCAGAATAATATTAATTTGGTGTATGCGGCCCAGAACATGTGACCTAGTGAGGCTGGGACTTGATTGCAATGTTCACAGGTTGGATCATGCCCTGGGAACATTTAGGAGAGTTTTAGTCGAGACAGATGTGCTCGATATATAATTTTGAGTTGTATAATTGTATGCTTTGCGCATATGGAGCTCGAGTGAATTCTCTGCATTGCTACTTTCCACTCCTTTTCTGATATATTAATTGAGAGATCTTTTTCCCAGTGTCCTCCTGGATCTTTGAAAGGGAGGGACTGTAAAATGATTTTATATATTGTAGAGATGGTGTCTGAGTCCTTGAGATTGAGCAATATTTTTTCCAGCATGGATGAGGGTGCAAGATGAGGAAGATCGGGAAGGTTCTGTTTAACAAAGTTCCTGATTTGAAGATAGTGAAAGAAATGTGTAGCTGGAATGTTAAATTTGGAATGTAATTGTCCATAGGAAGCAAAGACGTTGTCTATATAAAGATCTCTAAGCAAGTTAATTCCAAATTTTTTCCAAATATTAAAAACTGCATATGTTTGTGAAGGTTGAAAGAGGTGGTTCTCTTGCAGGGGTGCCACAGATAGAAGCTTCTCCATCTTAAAATGCTTTCTACATTGGTTCATATTCTGAGTGAGTGGAGCACAATTGGGTTATTAGTATATTGCCGATAACGTGTGTTTATTGGAGCACAGAGCAAGGAATACAAAGAAGTACTGCAGGAATTTAATTCTATTGCAGACCAAGCCTGTGTATGTTCTTCTATTTGTGTCCAGGTTCTTATCGCCTGTATGTTTGCTGCCCAGTAATAAAACTGGAAGTTAGGTAGAGCCATGCCGCCTTCTGCCTTTGGTCTTTGTAGGGTCGCTCTTTTGATGCGTGGATGTTTTGAATTCCAAATAAATGAGGTTATTGTTGAATCTAATTGCCTAAAAAATAATTTATTAATGTATATTGGGATGTTTTGAAATAAATAAAGGAGCTTAGGAAGAATATTCATCTTAACAGTGTTAATTCTTCCAGCTAGTGTGAGATGAAGGGTTGACCATCTATGCAAGTCTTGTTTAATTTTTTCCATGCAGATGGTGAAGTTTTGGTGATAAAGAGCTTTATGTTTACTTGTGATGTTTACCCCGAGGTATTTAAACTGATCTGCAATGATAAAAGGTAGGGTATCTAATCTAATATTATATGCTTGAGAATTCACTGGAAAGAGTACACTTTTATTCAGATTAATTCTGAGATCTTTTGAAATTCTGTGAGTGCTGCTAAGACTGCAGGCTCACTGTTTTGTGGTCTGATATATACAGTACCATGTCATCTGCATATAATGAGATTTTCTGTTCCAGTCCTTCTGTGCTAATCCCCTTTATCTGATCAGTATTTCGACAATGTATTGCCAGTGGTTCAATGGCAATCGCAAACAGCAGCGGTGACAAGGGGCATCTTTGTCTAGTGCCACGTTCTAGTTTAAAGTAGTCTGAGCAAATGTTGTTGATGCAAACTGAAGCTTCTGGGTTAGTATACAGGAATTTAATTCATGCACAAATGTTCAGGCCAAACCCAAACTTCTCCAATACAGTAAAAAGGTATTTCCATTCAATCATGTCGAAAGCTTTTTCTGCATCCAATGATAATAATATTTCTGGGGTGTTTGATTTAGTCGGTGAGTATATTACATTAAACAGGCGTCGAAGATTTGAAGATAAGTGCCGGCCCCTAATAAATCCAGTTTGGTCTCGTGATATTACCGAGGGGAGCACTTTCTCCATCCTTCTGGCTGAGATTTTAGAGAGTATTTTAACGTCGTTATTTAGAAGTGAGATTGGTCTGTATGATGCACATTGTAATAAGTCCTTCTTTTGTTTTGGAAAGACAGTGATTAGTGCTTGGCGAAAGGTTTGTGGAAGAGATTGGTTATCTCTGGCTTCTGTAAATGTTCCTAATAGGAGGGGAGCTAGCTGAGCGGAGAATTTTTTCTGATTTTCTAATTGAAGCTCCGGAGTGAAGTGACCTGCTCGGGGTCACAGAGTGGGCTCAGTACTGGGACTTCAACCCACAGCCTCCAGGTCTTAAGTCCAGAGCGTTCAGCACAATGCCACGCGGTGTCCCATGTCCCCGTGATATAGCGCCTTTCACATCTCTCTCCCTATTGTTCTCTGCATGGGAGGCTCAGGCAGTCCGACTAAAGGGTCGTGCCAGGCTGCCACGTCTAACTGACTGAGTTACACTGCATGAACTGGGGAAGGGGGGGGCGTGTTATGTCTAGGCCCCGCCTCTGTCAAGGCTGTCAGTCATTGTCAACATGCAGCTTGAGATTTAAGTCCCGCCCCCTTCCCCACTGCCTCCATTGGCCGTCTGACTCTGCAGAGCTGTCAGTCATCCTGTTGTGGCCTGTGTGTGTGTCACTCGTTCTTGTCATTCTTGTCACTTTCGTTTCCTTTCCCTTACCTGTATTGTCTCAGTTGGTCACTCACTCTGGTGCCCCCAGTGTCCAGAAGTTGAAAATGACCCCTGGGCAGCCAGCACCTCACAGCCTGTCCTGCCACTTGACCAATGTGACCACTGTGACCACGTCAGGGTGTGTTTACTTGAGGGTCCCTGTCACCTTCACCCACCACATTTTTGGGTCAGACAGCTGACATTTTACTTTGTTACACTTAACAGCAAGTCCTCGTTACGCGTTACACACACCAAAGTACCATAAATCCAGTTTATGCTCTGCGTTGCCCGGGCGCAGCCAATCAAACGTCATGTTCCGCCGTTGAGGCCAGTGTCACGTGGACACTGAAGGTCACAGCTGAGGGGAGCGCAGCTATCAAGAATTTTCCTTCAAATTTGAAGAAGCACGTTGAGGTCGCCGGTGTTTTCTCTTCTTCAGGTGTCTTATGTGACGACCCCTGAAGTCCCCAGAAGTGGCATCCTCTGGTCTGGTGACCACACAAGTGACGTCTTGTGACCGCAGCTTATAAATTGTCCGTATGTTGTGCGTCGCTGGACAGGACAGACTCGGGTTCAAGTGCGAGCCTTGGCCTCCGAGCTCAGGGAAAGCTAACGGGAGGTGACCTGCTGGCCAGAATCTCCCGGAGCCAGCGTGACAGGGAAGGCGCACTGAGGGGACATTCCTGTCTGGTGTGCTACGGTGGGCTGTGAGCAGCGGTCTGGTCCCTTCCTCTGTGACTCAAGAGTGATGCCCCCGGACCCTCAGCACGCTGACTCGTGACGGCCATTGTCTGCCGTTGTATTGTTGCCGTGTAACTCTGATGTGCGTCGGTGTCATCGTCGTATTTGTGCAGGCTGAAGAATTTGAATCGTCTCCTGGAGTGAAGATGAAGATAAATTGTGAGACCACCGAGTGGCAGACATCTGGCTGGAATGGAGATAATCTAAAGATAAAATCAGACTGGCCGAAGGAGACCACGGCTCTGTGACGGTGACGTTGTGGCTTTACTATTTAATGTAAGAAATGCCCCTCTAACTGCAGTGAAGTACAGTAGCCCCCCATCCCGTGTCGTCCCCCCATCGGCTTGCCACTTGGCGTCCTGGTAGGAGCCCTCACTGCCACGTTCCTTTCTTCTGGTCCTCCAGGTCACGTTGGCAGCGCCCAGTGGCACTTGCTGTGTCCTCAATGAAGACGTCAACCCACCTGTGCGTTGGTCACGTCAGAGCACATGAGGACATCGTCCACTGAGTCGGCTTTCCTTCTGACATGCTGGACCCCCACTGGGTGGGTGGGCGCTTTACACCTTCAGGTCCTCCAGTATCTGAGGCACGTGTGCCTTACCATCGAGTGTCAGAAATCAGTTGGCATCTGTGGAGTCACAAATCGAGGACAACGAGATGAGCACCAGGAGTGAAGGTCAGAGTGACAAGAAGAAGATGAAGACAAAGAGGAAGAAGAAGAAGACGGGAAGCTCAACCAGCAGGAAGATGCCAGCCGGGCAAGAGAGAGGAGAATCTGGGCATGAAGATCAAGGGTGCCAGGGCTAGGGGGTCAGCTTGATCCTGGGTGGGTCCAAGAACATGACTGGGAGAAACAAAGGACCACACCCCAGTTTGACTTTTAATGTAATGGTGACCATCTGCCATTGAGAGGTGGGAAAGGCGCTATATAATGAGCTACTAGGTGGACATGAACGGCACTACACGATAGACAGACAGACCGACCTTCAGCCCCTCGTGTCCTCTCTTCTCTAAACTGTGACCACGACGTTCCTTTTCTATTAGTCACTTCGTCCGGTCCAGGTGTCCCTTTATGTGCCCGTGACTGTGTCCGCTCTCCCAGCTGTCCCTGCCTCCCCCCTCAAGTCTCACATGCCCCCATCGTCACTTTGGTCACTTGTGCTCCACAGCCTCCCTGACCGGCTGGATCTGGTTTTACAGTTTAGGTCACCACCACCTACCAATGGCCTTCTTCTTCTAGTAGAACTTTAAAGTGATGTCTGGACAGGTGGGCACTCCAAACTGTAGGGTGTCATGTCACACAGCATCAGGCCATACCAAGGTGACAGGGGCCCAGAAGCTGTCACTTTTGGTGGCACCTGAGCAGAATGAGTCACCTGAGCATGTGACCTGCCTGGACAGCTTGTGGCTTCATCACCGCCTGATTGCTCCTGATGCCCGCCTATGCCCATCAAAGGTCACAGTTGAGTTCCCTCATAAATTTTGGACTGAGGATTGTGTGCTGCCCTCCCTCGAGGTCCTGACTGATGTCACTTTGTCGTGGACCTTCCTGGCATGTGCATCCAACATGACGTCAGCTCTGCCCTCATCTTCTAACTGTACCCATCAGGCTGCAGATGGTCCTTGCAAATACAAGGCACCGGGGACAACATGGGAACAGGAAGTGACTGGCACAAAAGTGAGCCTTGGGCTCTCACATTTGTTTTCTTTATTCTGTTCCAGAGTGACCCAATATGAGAATGAGTGCCAAGGTGGGCAGGCTCCCCCTGGTGGCACACATGCCCACTGCACACTCCATCCTTTTTACTCTCTATGGTGTCTAGGGGTCTGCTAATCGGCCCATTGGTGGATGTTTTTTGCTAACCTCCCAGTTCCAGCCTGGCACAAGTGAGCAATGCCAGTGTCACCGGCCTGATGGTGGGCAAAGAGTCCAGCAGTGCCCAAGATGAAAGAGTTGGATGAGAAGGCAGTGGGCAGCACAGGGCATCAACCATCAGCTGGAGGTGCTCGGGTGGTGCTGTGCCCGTTGGGTATCTCTAAGCTGTTGAAACCTGAAGCCACCTCATTGGTCTTTTCTGGCTCCCCAATCACATACCATCTGCACAGTAGGCAGGGTTACAGCCATGGACATGCCCACTATGGGCCACTTACGAGGAGGCGGACCACGCTGAGTTGTCACCCACGGTCGGCTCTTTAAGAATTTCCTGCATGTACTGAAGTCACTAAACACTTGAAGACCACCACACAGAGAGAAACACTTCGAGAAGGACACTGTGACCGGCCTTGCTCATTCTAGTGTCCCCAGAAGCCACAGCAGGACATTGACTACAGACACTCTGGGGACCTTCAACAAAGCCGGAGCCCAGCAGGTGATGTGCGTCACCCCTGGCATTGCCCTCTGGAAGTGATGCAATGGGGTGTGAAGATCCAGCAGTGGGAGCACCAACACTGGCACCTGCACCCAGCACGCTTCATGAAGCAGAGCCCATTGTGTCACTCCTGCCTGCCACATCAAAGACAACAATGTGTCCTCTGCCACCACTGGCCACACGAGTCTCCCCAAAGCTACACGTCTTAGTTCCAGACGTCCAGCGTAATTTCTGTGCCCACCTTCTGTAAGTAAAATCAAACATCACGTCCGTGTCTTTGTTACTCTAGTCGATGCCATTTGCCATCTGCACGGCCCCCCGTCTTGTCTCGTGGCCACACAAGCAAAGTGGGAAACTAAAGTTCACACCGGACTTCCTGCGCTGTCTCAAATGTCTGCTCCGACCAAAAGCGACATTCAGCCTTGTGCCCAATTTCCGTCTTAGCGATGACACTGACACGTATTTTTTTAGCCCCCCTTCAGTTCTGCAGCTTCCTGGCATTTAGTGGGCACTCTGCTGCTGAGCCGACTTCTTGTTTGTTGTTTCTCAGGTGTTTGCTGTTGTTGAGGTTTACTGAGCGTCTCGTCAAGATGGAGTCATCAGCGGGCACACACACACACACACACACACACACACAAACAAACACACACACACACAAAGATGGATGGATTGTGGACTATCTTACAGACAGACCTCAGTATGTGCGTCTCGGGAACTGCAGGTCTGACATTGTGGTCAGCAACACAGGAGCGCCGCAGGGGACTGGACTTTCTCCGGTCCTGTTCAGCCAACATACATCAGACTTCCAAAACAACTCGGAGTCCTGCCACGTGTAAAAGTTCACTGACGACACTGCTATGGTGGGCAGCATCAGGAGTGGGCAGGAGGAGGAGTATAGGAACCTAATCAAGGACTTTGTTAAATGGTGCGACTCAAACCACCTACACCTGAACACCAGCAAGACCAAGGAACTGGTGGTGGATTTTAGGAGGCCCAGGCCCCTCATGGACCCCCGGATCATCAGAGGTGACTGTGCAGAGGGTGCAGACCTATAAATACCTGGGAGTGCAGCTGGATGACAAACTGGACTGGACTGCCAATACTGATACTCTGTGTAAGAGAGGACAGAGCCGACTATACTTCATTAGAAGACTGGCGTCCTTCAACATCTGCAATAAGATGCTGCAGATGTTCTATCAGACGGTTGTGGCGAGCGCCCTCTTCTACGCGGTGGTGTGCTGGGGAGGCAGCAGAAAGAGGGACGCCTCACACCTGGACAAACTGGTGAGGAAGGCAGGCTCTATTGTAGGCACGGAGCTGGACAGTTTGACATCCGTGGCAGAGCGACGGGCGCTGAGCAGACTCCTGTCAATCATGGAGAATCCACTGAACAGGATCATCTCCAGACAGAGGAGCAGCTTCAGCGACAGGCTGAGGAGACCCCACACTATGCGACTCTTCAATTCCACCCGGGGGAGTAAATGCTAACATTACTCAAAGTTATTGTCTGCTTTTACCTGCATTGTTATCACTCTTTAATTTAATCTTGTTCTTTATCAGTATGCTGCTGCTGGATTATGTGAATTTCCCCTTGGGATTAATAAAGTATCTATCTATCTAAGACACACACACACACACATGCGCATGCACACTGACACACACACACACACACACATGCACTAGCGAGGCCACCAGCAGGAACGGTGGTCTTCATGCCCAAGGCTGCCAGCTCAGCCGACACCTCTGGCCAGCACTGATGGAGTCACTTCATCTGTCTGGACTGTCACTGTAACAAACACAATTGACGCAAGTGACATGGGAGGACATTCAACCAACTGATCAGACAATGGAGAGCATCAAAGACCTGATGTATGCATACATGACCCTAAATTATCTATCTATCTATCTATCTATCTATCTATCTATCTATCTATCTATCTATCTATCTATCTATCTATCTATCTATCTATCTATCTATCTATCTATTATATAGTGCCTTTCACCTATCTATCTAGCTATCTATCATATAGTGCCTTTCACCTCAATCTGTCCAGCTAAGGTAGTTCTGCTTACCAGTCATGGTGCCATGTTTCATGACTGTTGGCACCCACCAGTAGGAGCTTCCCTGTCTTCTGTAACGACTGACTAAATGCATTATATAGCTCCTTTCACGTCTTCTTGTCATATCTGTCCCTCACTAATCCTGGCATCACAGGGTAACAATGTGTTGGTCAGCACATGCCAGTCCCAACTGCCCTGTTCCCTGCCCACACTCCTCTAAAGGGAGTCATTTGGGACACAGTGACAGACCCCCTGTGAGGAGGTGTCTGTCTGTTGGGCCCACCGAGTTCTGCCATCTGCCGTTCCTTTCATACCAAATACCATCTGTAAATGGGCACCCATTGAGCAGGAGGATTAAAGAGTAAAATAAAAAGTTGAAGAAGAGAAGGGAGGACATGTTGACAGGTTTGGGACCCCAGTGGCATATGGCTGGTGCTCCCTTTGCCTGTTTCTGTTTTCTTTTGTTCTTTTTTGTCACTTTTGACTTTTTTCTTCCTTTTAAGTGCAGAACAATGAAGCGTGGGGAGCAGATGCCCGTGAGAGCCTGGCACCTGCAGACAACTGGAGCTCACCATTTGACTGCCATTGCTGCAAAAGGCCATCCTGACGTCCTGTGCCATCCCTCATGTTCAATGCCATTCACCAGCAGCATTCATGAGCATGGCAAGCAGGATGGAAGGAGCACACTAAGCCAGGGCACATCACTTCCTACAGTGCCCGTCCAGTGAGAGCCATCAGCCGGGCATTTCACAAGGACAGCAGACAAAGCAAGGGGTCATTCAAACAGAGGCGCTGTGACCTGGGCAGTGGATGGCATCTCCAGTGGTCTCATTGTAAGATCAGAGCTGATGGCACAATGGGGTGACAGAGCTGTCATGGCACTCGCATGTCACAGGCCTGGCATTTCTCAAAAGTTAAGAGTGGAATTAAAAGTAGAAGAGACCAGAAACACACTGACCTTGTTTCTATACATGCCTGTATGACTGGCACATGCCACCCAAGTCCAGTCCTTGTTGAGCCCCCCCCCAGCCTGAATGCTATCTGTCGGTGGTCTTTAGGGTGCCCTCTGCTGGACATTGTGGTTATTACGTTCCTGACGTGATTTGAGCTGCAATTTACAAATGATGTGTGCCGAGAAAGACAGAAGTGGACCACCTGAATGGTAACATGCCAGTGGCACTCACTCCATTGGCGAGGAGGTGGTTTGGCAGACTGCTGCTGGCATATTAGACAGAATAGTCTGCACCACCTCCAGTTGGCACACCATCACACCAGAGGATAACACATGCCTTGAGCTTCATACCATCCTGGCACAACGAGATCATAAAACCTGCTCTGCCAACCCTGTTTATGGCACACAGCTCAGCGCTGGATGTGCTGCACCACCAAATCTGCATGACAGCAGCAGTGAGGTATGACTGGACCAGGTGGTGCCACCCTAACCCACGTGGTGTCTGAGGCATTTCTATGGCGCTTGTCTCACTACTCAAAGTGCTCAGCAATTGCAGGTTAAGGGTCTCGCTCAAGGGCCCAACAGAGCAGAGTGCCCATTGGCATTGACGGGATTCGAACCGGCAAACATCAGAGTGCCAGTGCAGATCCCGAGCCTCAGAGTGTGATGAGGGTCCTGTGACCGAAGAGGGGCACAGACTTGGCAGAGTGTGTGTTGTGTTGTGTTTTGTGCGTCTCCTCCCTTTGCTGTGAGGGGCCATACGACGGCCCAAAGATGCCACGCTGCCTAAGAATTCGGGGGTCTGGCTTCAGGTCGATGCGAGCCCCTTTGCTGATGTCAGTTCAACATTCTTTTTAAAAGTGGGTCGCAGTTTCATCTACCCGCCCATTTTGTTAACCTGACCCCCCCCAGGCCACCTCCTGGGCCTCTCGATGTCCCATTGGTGACGAAGGAAGGTGAAGCCACCTGGTGAGGCCTCAGCTAAAGGACTGATGACAGCGTTACTGAACTGGGGGCTCACAAGGAAAACAGGTGGCCATCAAATGTTGTACTTCACTCACCAACACAGCTGCAATCCCAAAGGGGGGTCGGAGTGCCCTGCAGGGGGCATTACCACTGCCAGTCAGCTGTATTAGTGTGCCAGCCCTGAAGCCCCACATTCAAAGTACAGGAAGGAGAATGTGAAATGGTGCCACCAGAACAGATGGCACTGAGGATGAGCACACTATGACAACGGCCCATTTTAGGGATACCTCGGGAGAACAGGAAGCTTGGCGGCCCACCATGTGGAAGGAAATGTGGGACTGTGTGACGTAATGGACAGGAATGCCAGGCTGTGATGATGTGAGACATGACTGGCAACACTTGAAGGGTCTTCTCCTGCATACTAAGAATCAGGAAGTGGGTGACTATTAGTCCAACGGGGGGGGCTCCACCTTGAAAGGTCAGATGTTCCCATGGTGGCAGGTGCCAGGCTCATTCAGACTGAAGGCATCATATAAGAAATCAGCCTGGAAGTCCTTAGGGTGACCTGCAAACTTAATGACTGGGCATCAACTTAAGTGACCCATAAAGACCGAGGTGGCATCAGGGACCCTCACGGTGACGACAGCTTGTTGGTGCATCACAACTCACGCCTGCCCTGAATCATGAGGTCCACGTCAGTGAAATCTGTGACTTTGGACATCCTGGGCACAACGACACGACACTGAAATGAAGGGCACTGGGCCAGCTGAGCCTGACTTTGGGACTTTGGGCTCGGTGGGCTGCACTGCATTCCTGTCACTTACAGCCATTAACATCAAGCTGTTGGCCACTTTCCACTAAACGGGGGGGGGTGCCAACAGGACAGCAGGGAGCGAATTGTGTGGAAACATCAAAGAAGAGGGGACAACTGAGAGGGACAAAGAAAAGCAGACGCAGAACAAGAAGAAGGGACACGGTGGGACAAGCAGAGCAGACGGAGTGACAGCCACGGGACGCAAACCTGGTTTAACGCTGCCACCTGCTGGACAGACCACTTCAGGACGACTGAAACACAGCAGACAGGCACACCGGGCAAATGAAAAGCCAGGGTGGCATGACAAAGCTGTGCGAGTCCCGCTTGGTTTTTTTTGGCATCTTTTTGCTGTTTTTTATTTGAATTTCGCCTTTTTGGATTTTGCTTTGTGGCCTCCAGCTTGCGTATAACTTAATACACTAAATGAACAGAGTGGCCACGATGTCCCTTTGTCCTTTGGGGCAAATCGAGGACTCCGGGTGCAGGACCCCAGTGGAGACGGTGAGTAGAGGACCACAGTAGGGGGGCCGTCAGTGTGAGGAGTTCAGGGACGAGTGACAAATGGGACAGAAGTGCAGACAGAAAACCTGACAAATGTGCCAGTGTGGGTGGAAATGAAAAAAGTACGAAAGTGAGAGAACATCAGAAAATCGAAACCTGAAATGAGAAGAAATACAAAAAAAAAAAACAAAAACAAAAGAAGGCAACAAAAAGAAAAGAAAGAAAAAAGGCAAAGAGAACACGTCTGACATGTGAGGCCTAAAAAAAGAAATCAAAAGTGAAATGAAAAACACAGCAAAATAAAGAAAGATCAAAAAAACCACAAACTTGAAAGAAGGGGAAACACAAAAGGGGAGCCTGAAGAGCAAAGCGATGGCAGCGGGTGACGTCGTCATCGAGAGTGTGACCAGACACCGAAGGGCCACTCGCACCTGTCACTCTGGCTGCTTTGAACACACACACACACACGCATGTGTGACACGCCAAGAGGCACGTCAGTGACAGACGGTGGTCCGACACACAAACGGGACTCGCCAAAGGGGGCGCCGTGCAGGCAACCACATGTGGGAACGAAAGAAGAGCAGCAAAATGTGGCCCAGCAGTCAAGCAGACTCTGGTCAACTGCGGGATGAAGGCCTCAACCATAAAAACACGGCACTGCTCAGAAGAAAGTGTGACTGGCTCACGGTGCCAACCTGTCAAACATGGCACTGGACAAGAGACAGCAACCTGGGCGAAAGCAGACCATCCAGACCACCAAAGCTCACCAGTCCTGTCCACTTAACTCCTCTAAAAAACACACCGAGTCGGGTCTGGAAAGACCTTGAAGTCCTCCTGTCCACCGCACGACTCGGTCACTTACTCCATGACTCTCTGGGTGAAGAAAACCTTCCTGGTGTTTGTGTTACATGACTGTGTCCCCGTGAAGTCATTTTAAAGTCACCATCTGATCCACTGGACTAACTCCTCTTCATCACTTTAAACACTTCACTCAGGTCTCCTCTTCCTCTCTGTAAAGGCTCAGCTCTTCTGATCTTCATAACTCACCCTCTGTAGCCCCCCATAATTAGCCGAGTCGCTCTTCTCTGGACCTTCTCTAGTGCTGCTCTGTCTTTATGGAGACCAGTGAGTTATAAAGCTGAGCGTCACCTCCTGTGACTTGTACTGCACACGTCAAGGCGCTATATAACCTGACATTCTGTGAGCCTTCTTCAAGGCTTCTGAACACGGTCAATAGCTTGACCCTAAATCCTCCTCATAAGGTGGACCCTCGATGCTCAGACCCCCATTGTGTAGTCAGACCTCACATTTTGACTTCCTTTGTGTAATTCTTTACATTTACTGACATTAAATTACATCGTCCACAAGTCTGCCCGAGCCTGTCTGCTGTCCAAGTCCTTCTGTGATGATTTAATGGATTCCAAATTATCTGCTAATCCACCTCTCTTGATATCATCTGTGAACTTCACCAGCTTGTTCCTTATATTCCTGTCTACAGTAGATAGATAGATAGATAGATAGATAGATAGATAGATAGATAGATAGCATTGTTGGCAGGACTAGATAGATTTACCCCCCCCCCCAGTGGAATTGAAGAGTCGCATAGTGTGGGGTCTCCTCAGTCTGTCAGTGCAGCAGGACGGTGACAGCAGTCTGTCTCTGAAGCTGCTCCTCTGTCTGGAGATGATCCTGTTCAGTGGATGCAGTGGATTCTCCATGATTGACAGGAGCCTGCTCAGTGCCCGTCGCTCTGCCACGGATGTCAAACTGCCCAGCTCTGTGCCTACAATAGAGCCTGCCTTCCTCACCAGTTTGTCCCTCTTCTTTCTGCTGCCTCCCCAGCACACCACCGCGTAGAAGAGGGCGCTCGCCACCACCGTCTGGTAGAACATCTGCAGCATCTTATTGCAGATGTTGAAGGATGCCAGTCTTCTAATGAAGTATAGTCGGCTCTGTCCTCTCTTGCACAGATCATCAGTATTGGCAGTCCAGTCCAATTTATCATCCAGCTGCACTCCCAGGTATTTATAGGTCTGCACCCTCTGCACAGTCACCTCTGATGATCACGGGGTCCATGAGGGGCCTGGACCTCCTAAAATCCACCACCAGCTCCTTGGTTTTGCTGGTGTTCAGGTGTAAGTGATTTGAGTCGCACCATTTAACAAAGTCCTTGATTAGGTTCCTATACTCCTCCTCCTGCCCACTCCTGATGCAGCCCACCATAGCAGTGTCGTCAGTGAACTTTTGCACGTGGCAGGACTCCGAGTTGTATTGGAAGTCTGATGTATGTTGGCTGAACAGGACCGGAGAAAGTACAGACCCCTGCTGCGCTCCTGTGCTGCTGACCACAATGTCAGACCTGGAGTTCCCAAGACACACATACTGAGGTCTGTCTGTAAGATAGTTCATGATCCATGGCACCAGGTGTGAGTCTACCATCTCTGTCAGCTTGTCTCTAAGGAGCAGAGGTTGGATGGTGTTGAAGGTGCTAGAGAAGTCCACAAACATAATTCTTACAGCACCACTGCCTCTGTCCAAGTGGGAGAGGGATCGGTGTAGCATGTAGATGATGGCATCCTCCGCTCCCACCTTCTCCTGGTATGCGAACTGCAGAGGATCGAGGGCGTGGCGGACCTGTGGCCTCAGGTGGTGAAGCAGCAGCCGCTCCATGGTCTTCATCTCATGTGACGTCAGGGTGACAGGCCGGATGTCATTCAGCTCACTAGGACGTGATACCTTTGGGACAGGGGTGATACAAGATGTTTTCCAAAGCCTCAGGACTCTCCCCTGTTCCAGGCTCAGGTTGAAGATGCGCTGTAGAGGACTCCACATCTCCAGCGCACAGGCCTTCAGCAGTCGTGGCGATACTCCATCTGGACCCGCTGCTTTGCTGGCACGAAGTCTTTTCAGCTCTCAGCTCACATGGGCTGCTGTAATTGTGGGTGGGGATGTCTCACCTATGCTGGTATCAGTAGAAGGATGGGTGGAGGGTGCAGTACTCCGAGGTCAGAGTGGGTTAGGGTGGTCAAACCTGTTAAAGAAGTTGTTCATCTGGTTTGCTCTCTCCATGTTTCTCTCGATGGTGGCATCCTGCTTTGAGCTGCAACCAGTGATAATCTTCATCCCATCCCACACTTCCTTCATGGTGTTATTCTGCAACTTCTGCTCCAGCTTTCTCCTGTACTGCTCCTTCACCGCCCTGAGTTGGACTCGGAGTTCCTTCTCCTTCTCCTTGAGCTCATGCTGATCACCGCCTTTAAAAGCCCTTTTCTTCTGGTTCAAAAGGCCCTTGACGTCACTTGTAACCCATGGCTTGTTGTTAGCATAGCAGTGTACTGTTCTTACTGGAACTACAATGTCCATACAGAAGCTGATGTTATCAGTTGTGCAGTCAACAGCCTCTTCAATGTTCTCGCTATGTGACCCCCGCAGTACCCTCACCATTTTAGTGACATTAGAAGAGAAAGCAACGCCACCAACTGCTGCCCATAAACGATGGCTAGAAGGCCAAATGCTCAAAAGTCCAAAAACTCCTCACAGAATTCAACTGACAGGCCATCTGTTCCTGGAGACTTTCCATGATTTTGGACCTTTGTGGTTTCTTAGACGTTACTCTTCTTTCTGAAACGGACTAAAAATCCCCTTTCCTGGGTACCTCCTGTGAGTTCTCCACGGCTCACTCATAGATCCGCTGTCTTCCTCCTAACTCCTGAGCTGACGATGATCGTCATCCGACTTTAGCCTCATTTAATTTCCAGGCTCACATTTCAGTCTCTGTTTGAAAACAACATCTCGCCAAAGCCACCAACTGTGCCAGTCCAGCGTTTGGGCGTCACGTGAACTTCACATCTTCTCAAGCTCTGCTGGCCCTTCCTCGGTGGCTCTGGTGGCCTCTTTTAAACTCTTGGTGACATTTCAGCCGTGCGGTTTACAAAATGGCAACTGTGTCCCCCCACCAGTGTGTCAGAGAAGAGAACTCCTTGATCCATTTTTGTCATTGAGTCCCAAAATATAAAAAGACATTTTATAAAAATGAGAGTTAAAATGACCGTGTGGCTGTGGACTGTGAGTCCTGAGGCGGGCGGGGGGTTTAAAATCCCACTACTGAGCAGGTCACTTCACCTGCCTCTGCTCCAAATGTAAAAACTGAAAGAAAGGACACCAACTGTATCTCAAGTGGTGCAAGTCAGTTTGGACAAAAGTGTCAGCCAAATAAGTCCAAATAGTCAGAGACCCCCAACACCAACATCCGCCGATGGCATCTTGACGTCATTTGGGCTGAAGGGAGCAGAAGAGGAAACGAACAGAAGGAGTTATGAAGGAGAAGATGAAGCGGCAGACATCAGGGTCAGGCATGTTAGGCAGCAGTGAGCTGGGGCTTAGGTGGGCACATCAGGGTTGACTACTATGGAGGGCCTTTTGAGGAAGAAACAGTGGCAGTGAGGGGCAGGTGACATCATCGGTCCTGATGTGCAGAAGGGGCCGCGTGAAGTGACAGATCAACGTGTTGTGCTGAGATGAGGTGGGTGAGTTTAAACGAGATGTCCAGCAGGGGTCAGTGCTGTGCCGTGGTCATCAGGTAAGAACAGTAATGAGGAGCAGCAACCAAGGAGATGGAATGGCAGAGAAGGAAGGACATTTGAGGTCAGCAAAAGTCGAGGGCTACATGAAGGAAGGAATTAGTCAGGTTGGAGACGCAATGGGAGGTCCAAGTACACCTCAGGAGGAGGTCTCAGCAGTCATGGTGGGCTCATCACTATCAACTTCTGGACAGTCCAGAGAGGCTTAAAGGAGGTTAAGTTATATAGCGCCCTGACACGTGACACACGAGACACATGAGGTGACACGTGAGCTTTCTGACGCACTGCAGTGCTGCGTTGTGCTCCTCGGATGGCAAAGTCTAGAAGAGAACACGCAAGTGTGGCCTTGGAGAAAGACTGAGGGGGACAACGTGGAGGAGCTGAACCTTCAGGGTGAGGTCAGGGTGCCAGGAGCTCGAGATGATCGAGATGGAGGGGTGATGGGAACAGGACCAGCTTAGTGGCACTGTGGGGTCCCTCAGAGCGGACCAGGACTGAGATAAAGTGCTGCTCAGTGGGCTTCATGGGGTCCGAGACGGGGAGTTACCAAATGAGCTGCACTCGCATCACACAGACTGATATGGACACAAAAAGGCATTAAAACAAAATGTAAAGTCTGTATATTTGGACTGAAGTGTAGCGTGACGCGGAATCAACAACATTTAAGTCAGCGCCACAGGAGAAGACACGTGACGTACGGACGCATTTATACTGAAAACACGGATCAGGTAAAAAACAGCAAACGGTGCATCCAATAAACATAAAAACTCGTTACATACCCTCATCTTACAGGCCTGAGCGATGCTGGGGTGCGTAGAGGCAAAAAAAAACTGAATGAACGTGACAATTCACTCTCTAAAAGTAAGAAAATTCACAAAAGTAACACGGGACTCGTCCAGAGGGGCTCAGCGATACCTCAGGTGTCCTCCACAAACTCCATGACGTTCTCTTTCATGGCCAGGGGTTGCCAGACGTCCAGAATCACAGATGGAATTGGCCGATGTTAAGAGTGGTGACCAGCAGGGGGCAGTGAGAGGCCGCTGCTATTTTTAATATTTATCAATGATTCAGATAGGAATATAAGGAACAAGCTGGTGAAGTTGGCAGGTGATACCAAGAGAGGTGGATTAGCAGATCATTTGGAATCCATTATATCATCACGGAGGGACTTGGACAGCAGACAGGCTTGGGCAGACTTGTGGACGATGAAATGTAATGTCAGTAAATGTAAAGAATTACACAAAGGAAGTAAAAATGTGAGGTTTGAATACAAAATGGGGGTCTGAACATCGAGAGTCCACCTTATGAGAAGATTTAGGAGTCACAGTGGACTCTAAGCTATCGACTTCCCGACAGTGTTCAGAAGCCATTAAGAAGGCTAACAGAATGCCAGGTAATATAGCGCCTTGATGTGTGGAGTACAAGTCACAGGAGGTGACGCTCATCTTTATAACACACTAGTGAAGTCTCATCTGGAGTCCTGGGGGCAGTTTGGGTCTCCAGAAAGACACAGCAGCACAAGAGAAGGTCCAGAGAAGAGCGACTCGGCTGATTCAGGGCTACAGGGGTTGAGTGATGAGGAAAGATTCAAAGAGCTGAGCCTTTAGAGAGATGAAGAGGAGACCTGACTGAAGTGTTTAAAATGATGAAGGGGATTAGTCCAGTGGATCGAGACGGTGACTTTAAAATGAGTTCATCAAGAACACGGGGACACAGTTGGAAACTTGTTAAGAGTAAATTTCGCACAAAGGAAGTTTTTCTTTACACAAAGAACGACAGACACTTGGAATAAGCGACCAGGTAGTGTGGTGGACAGTAAGACTTTAGGGACTTTCAGAACTCGACTTGACGTGTTTTAGCAGAAATAACTGCACTGGACTGGAGAGCTTGTTGGGCTGAATGGCCTGTCCTCATCTCGAGTGTCCCAATGTTCTAATGGGGGGCGCAGCCACCAGTATGAGCGACCCAAAAAAAAAAGATGTTAAGGGACAAAGGAAGACAAAGGAACAGATCACTTGAATGAAATTATAATTAGAGATACAGTTCTAAACATAAGGAAATAAATACATATATAGAAGAGAACATATATAAAATAGTCATCGAAGCACATGCTTTATGTGTCACATAACACGACACGATACATGTAAACAGAACGACCTGCCCCGTCAGTCTTCATCGGCGTCACTTCGCCTTCAAAACGAATCACACACGAGCACGAGCAGCCATGGTGAGCACGAGAAACGGACGACGACACGAACACCCGGCGGCAGCTGGCACTTACAAATTGTATTCACAAAAGGTGGAACGCCAGGCTGTCTACAAACATGTAGTGAGCCCCTTTATCTAGTTATTCAATATAAAAAATAAATTACGTTTATTTTTCTACATATAATTTCTTCTTTAATCGGGATTTTCAGGGGCCAATGCGGGACTCGGGATTTGTCACTTGAACTCGGGACAGTCCCGCTCAGATCGGGACGTCTGGCAACCCTGGCGTGACTCACAGTGCAAACGGCGACCGCACCGTCCCGCCAATAGTCGCAGCTGCCACGCTACCGAGTGCGCTGCTGAGTCCGATGTCACACTCGCCATTTACTTTTCTACTTCTTCATTTTTTCTTTCTCGTTTCCCTTTTTCAAGCCAAAACAGAACTGGAGTCTCGCAGCTCCCCGGTCGCGTCACGGTCTTTTTAAAGCCCGCTCCATTTTTGTCTTTTGGCCAATCCCATTGCAGGAACAGAACACATGCCCTCACTCAACCAATCACAACACAGATACTGTCACGGTGGGTCGTGCTCGGCATGCTAACCGGGCTCTTCTCAAACAGCCTTTCGCTTCTTTTTTGCCTTTTCTTGTAGTGATTTGCTAACTAAAACGATTATAATATGCCAGCTTTCGAGACCCCTTCTTCAGGCAGGATGTCACGCCTTTTATTGTAATAGTTGATGAAAATTAAACTAACGGCACTCAGACTTAGCCGGGCTACATGTTAATAGAGAAATGCGGGGTCAAAATTCGCTTTAAATTTGCACTTCTAACACTTCTTTCGCTTTTCATTGCATATCGTTGGTCATCTTTTAGTCTTGAATGTAGGATTTCATTCTGGCTTATTGTCTTTCATTGTATTTAATGCCTTCGCAAATCCCGTATCTATCTGTTTGAATGTCCTACTCAGGAAGCGTTGTTTGTTCATGAGACTCTGTAAAGTGCCTTGAGCTTGGGAAAGGCGCTATATTATTATTATTATTATTATTATTATTATTATTATTATTATTATTATTATTATTATT
>JANRMT010062857.1:50390648-50409132 GCA_026402145.1 Polypterus bichir lapradei | reverse complement strand
CTGGTCCGCTGCTCTTCTCAATCTACATGCTTCCGTTAGGTCAGATTATCTCAGGGCACAACATGAGCTACCACAGCTATGCTGATGACACACAGCTGTACTTATCAATAGCACCTGATGACCCCGACTCTCTTGATTCACTGACCCCAATGTCTGTCTTGTGTTTCTGAGTGGATGAATAGTAACTTTCTAAAGCTAAATAAAGAGAAAACAGAAATCTTAGTGATTGGCAATAATGGATATAATGAGGTTATCAGAAATAAACCTGATGCATTAGGATTAAAAGTCAAGATGGAGGTAAAGAACTTATGGGTAATTGTTGACTGTAACCTGAATTTTCTATCACATATTCATCAGATCACTAGGACAGCATTTTTTCACTTAAGAAACACAGCTAAAGTCAGACCTCTTATATCACTGAAGGATGCTGAGAAATTAGTTCACGCTTTTGTGTTCAGTCGACTAGATTTCTGTGACGCACTCCTCTCAGGACCACCAAAAAAAGACATCAATCAGTCACCATTAGTGCAGAATGCAGCTGCTAGAATCCTAACTAGGAAAAGAAAATCGGAGCACATCACGTCAGTCCTGATGTCACTACACTGGTTACCTGTGTCATTCAGAATTGACTTTAAAATCCTGCTGATGGCTTACAAAGCCTTCAATGATCTGCTCCATCTTACATCTCTGAATGTCTGTCACCTTACACTCCAAATCGTAACCTTAGATCTTCAAATGAGGGTCTGCTTAGAATTCCAGGAGCAAAACTTAAAAGAAGTGGTGAGGCGGGCGGGCGGCCTTCTACTGTTAGGCACCTCACATCTGGAATAGGAATTCACCAGGCTGATATGGTGGAGCACACGGCTGAGATCTCATTACTGTAACTTGGCCTTCATCTTAGTTTAATCCTGATGCTCTGTATATTCAGTTAATTATCATTAATATTCCTGGTGGCTCCACACTCCCTACTGACTCCTACTCTCTCTTCTGTTCTTTTTCCAGTTTTCTGTGGTGTTGATCTGTGCCCCCAACCAATCAAGGCACCGTGATGTCCCTACATTGATGGATTAAAGATCAGAAGTCCACATGAGAGTCATCAAGTTCTTCCATGAGAACCCTGAATACCATGAGGACTGATTGATGTCATTTATGTCAGGTAGAATGCCCAGAGGGGTTGGGTGGTCTCATGGCCTCGGGACCCCTGCAGATTTTATTTTTTTCTCCAGCCGTCTGGAGTTTTTTTTTTTTTGTTTGTTTTTTCTGTCCTCCCTGGCCATCGGACCACCTTACCCTTATTCTATGTTAGTGTTCCCTAATTTTAATGATTTATTTTGTCTTTTTTCTCTTCATGTAAAGCACTTTGAGCTCATCATTTGTATGAAAATGTGCGACAGAAATAAATGTCGTTGTTGTTGTTGTGAACTGTACCCTGATAAAAGCGAGCCAAAGCTTAGTGCGCCACGCGTATTTCTGCGTGTCGAAGACGTTGAGTGCCATTGACCTTTGGCTCCTCGAGTCCTCTTCTCATGCGCCATGGCGCGACACTCCTCTTGCAGTGCCCTCGTTACCCAGTAGAGGGAGCGCCAATGCCGCCGGCCCCTTCGAGTCCCATCGCTGATTTCCATTTCCGTTTACAGTATTTGCTCAGCAGACGCTTTTATGCAAAGCGACTTACAAAGCCGAGGCGTCGCATTGTCCCTTGGCTCGGCGTTCCGTTCGCTCGTTTTTCACTTTCTGGTTTGTTACTTCAGAGACGCGACGAGTGCGAATGCCGCGCCACCACACGACGTCAAAATCGAGAAGTGAAAAGGGGGCTCGGGGTCCGCGGAGCACCACATGCTGGTGTAGTGGGTGGGCACTGCTGGTCATCAATCCTCGCCGAGCTCGCTACACCAACGGGACTCTTCAGAAGGACGCCAGAGCGGAGCCATTTTTGGTTTCCTAACGTGTCACCCAGGACAGGGTTCCAGAAAGGATCTTTCTGTTTTTTCAACCCTAATTAGATGATAAAGGGCTTGTCACTCACTGGTGGGCTCGTGAATCTCAAAGACCCATCACAGCAGGCCAAGTCAGGCGTTCTTGATCTACGGTGTCCTGCTCGTAGCCCGCCTTACTGCACGTTACGAAGCCCGGGACCAGTTTAACCTACAAAGCTCTCCTCCCAGAATGAACTGGAACGGCGAGAAGCCACACAGCCCAGTGAGGAGCCATTTCAGAGCCAGGGCTTTTAAGGGGGTATGCGGCCATAAAGCCCCATCGACTCACGCGTGATTCGTTACAGAGAGGCGCTATAAAAACACGAGCCGCCTGATTTAGCGCGAGTCTCCTGCCCGTGCGTGGCGCTGCTGTGAACGGCCACCAGGCGGCGATCTTGTACTGTTGTGACATTCCGCGTCGGCTTGTTGTCCTTTCAACGCCTTTCTTGATTTTAAATAACAACAGACAGGATGCAACTGACCCTCGGACGTTAGTGACTTCATTTATGGAAAAGTACAAAAAATAAAAAGCGTCAATTCCATGACTAAGAATTGCCTCTCCACTTCCGCTGTGAGCAAGAAGTTAGAGCCCACCATCAGTCACAGGGGACCACTGCTTACAGCTCCGAACGTGAGGTCCTCCGACTACCTGCCACGTAGTCATCTTCACTTCCTTCGGAAATCATTAGGCAGCCTCGGTGGGCTCAGATTTTGGTTCTTCAGTCCTCGTCCGGCGCCCGGCTAAATTTACACAGGACAGCGAGTCCTCCCTCGTGTCTAACGAGGAGATCTTATCGGTGGGACGAGCTGGCTGCGAGCCCCCGGACTGTTTCCATGAGAGTTACTGGCACACACCACGCTTATGGCACCTGCCCACGACCACCCAGCTGAAAGACCGGCCCTTCCCTGCTGCTGGACACTGAGGACAAGCGGACTGGCTGGCCGCGTCTTTGACATTTGCCAGCGCCGTGGTTGGGGGGTGATGCGGCGTATGACCCGCAGACCCCCCGTGTCCTGCCAGATCCATCTGAGCCCGTCGCAAGTCGCTCGTGATGTTAGGCAGCCATACCTGAACCGGCGGAACCTGCAAAAGATCTGGATGGACAGTGCGAGTCACTCAATCAATCAATCAACCAATCAATCAATCAATCAGTCAATCAATCGGGCGGGCAGACAGTCAGCTCAGACAGACACTCCACATTTCACATGAGCGCGCACGAGCGCGACACTCGGTGACTCGAATGTTCGGAGAATTAACGGGAACAACCGGAGAGCCGAGTACGTGACTCGTGTACGACGGAATGTTTTAGGTTCCTTCTGTTTGTTTTATTGTTTTATTTATTTTGTTTTTATTGTAACTTATGTTTGTTTTGTGTATTTTTAATGTTGGGTAAAACCTCCTTTAGTTTGAGAAAGGCGCTATATTAATAAAAAATAAAATAAGCATAATAAGGAAACGAATAATGTTATTATTGCAATTTTTATCATCATCATCATTATTTCACAGCGCTATCCCTATTAGTGAGGATTACAGCGTTTAATATTAATTAACTATACTTAATTAATGATTGATTGATAATTAAGCAGATTAGCGTGGGAGGTCCCGTGGTAGCCTCTGAGAACTTCATACAGATGCCCAACCACCTGGCAGTCCCCCGATTGGCATTTCACGATTCCTGTCACGTTTTCGAATACCGTGGGCGTGGCGGTGACTCTTCAATGTCCTTTCATGGTGACAATGGAGCCCCGGCTGAGAGGACAGTCACTAAAACACCGAAACCGAGTGAGACGAGTAAGCGACACGCGCTGCTGTGTGTGGCCGAGCAGCTTCAATACGACTCACCTCGAGGGGCGTTTGTTTCCCCGTCCACCCTGCCCTCCCCTCCATTTTGTTAACCTGCTTTTCCTGGGCAGCCCACCCGTCACTAAGCGCAAGGCAGGGACCACGACAGGGACAGCGACAAATCTGTGGCGCCCGTGAAGATGGCGGACGAGGCGCCCCGCTTTGTGGCCAAATCCTCCGGCTCGGAGTGTAAATCGAGTAGCGAGAAAGGCGCCACATACAAGGAAAGAATTAGCATTCGTGGTATTTAGATGTCACTTTGGTCAAATAGCCACGGTGACCCCTGACCAGCATGAGCCGTAGAGGGTCACAGGTCAACATTAGGATGCGTGGCCTTGCTGGGGTTTTAATGGCATGGACTTGGCACGCCGTCCGCGACATACTGCGGGCATACACTGTAAAAAAATAATGTTAAGTTTACGGCAAAATACTGGCAGCTGGGTTGCCAGAAGTTTACAGTAAGAAAGAAGGTGACAATATTTTTATAACTTTGTAGTAAAAACTGTTTTTTCTTTGCAACGCCTTTGAACAGAAGGGAACGTTCAACCATAAGCAGAAACTCAAGTAGTGTAATAAATATGCCAATCAATAAACCCTTAGAAAGTCCCGTCAGGGTCACCCGCCATGCAGGCCACAGTTTGCATCAGTAAAGTAACAGCAGCCAACAGCAAACGAGTTTTTATTCTCTCTCCCGGTTTCCGTGTGAACTCCATGACCGTTCCATGGCTTCCATTTGGAAAGGCCGGTTTTGAGGTTCGTATAGAAAAACATTTCAGACCATAAAAACAATAAACGATTCAGAGATTTCAAACTTACTTTGCCCAGGGTGCTCAGGTCTTCGGTTCAAAGAGTTTCCTGTTGTCTTTGTCCGTCTGTAGAACACACAATGGGGTGTGTTGGCTTGTCTTCTGACCCAAAGCGCCTCTTTTATGTCATTTATTCGGACCCACGTTGCCTTACCCTGCACGTTTTCTTTTTTTTGACCTGCCAGACTTGACTATTTCTTTGTCTATTGGCCCTTCCACGATTTCTTACACTCGTCTAGCACATATCTTGCAGTTTCAGTTTCCTTACATTGTGGGTTTTTCACCGATTTTCTTTTGAACAGATTGTTGTTCGTGTGTGGCCTGCCATGCCAAGTCCTTCAAATTATTTGGGAGCTAATTACTTGATATCATTTCCCATATTTTTTTTGGATTCTGCTTCAGATGTTTCTTTAAGCCATGTGGCCGGTCTCTTGTCCTGAAGTGTCTTCACGATTGATCTCCAGTTAGTCCGCACTTTCCCTCCTTCTTTTCCATGCGTGTTTGTGGAAGGCACACGGTCTTTTGTTGGTGGTCTACATGAGGTATATTTTCTTAGAACTCCTCCCATCACATATCTGCCCATATCTGCCCATGTCCGCCACCTTGCCACTCTTTTCTCTGATCAGTTTCATAAACACACTTGTGTGCCTGCATGAGCTTCACAATGTTTTTTAAGTCAGGAAAATCTCTCCCTCCTTTCTTTTTTTGTTTCTCTAGGGTTTCCCTTTTTATTTTTTCCCATTTTGATCCCCAAAAGAAATAAAAAACATTCTTTTTGGATTTTCCTGAGAATTTCTCTCCTTGGTAGATATATTGTCCATCCATCTATCCATCCATCCATTATCCAACCCGCTATATCCTAACTATAGGGTCATGGGGGTCTGCTGGAGCCAATCCCAGCCAACACAGAGCGCAAGGCAGGAAACAAACCCCGGGCAGGGTGCCAGCCCACCGCAGGGTATTATTGCCAAGAAAATTAGTTTTGGCAGGATAATTGACTTGAAGAGGACGATTCTCCCCTCATAACTAAGGTTCCTCAGTTTCCACATCCCAGATGTTTAGTTCACATATTTTCATGTGTTTTTCTCCCAGCCATTTAGGCTCCCATTTAATTTTACACACTGAAAACAATTCAAGTTTAAGAAAGCTACGGCACATTGTCTGGTGGGGAAGTAAAGTTTTCTTTTGGGGTGTCTGGTGTCCCACTGGTGTGCCAGCTTATCGAATTCAACCCACCAGAAATCAGCGTCCATCACCTCAAAAAAAAAATACTTCAGCACGCTGGGAAAGATAAAGAGACGGTGGGCGGGTCACCAGGAACAATATGCTCAAAAGGGGCGTGTCGTATGCAAATACCGTGACTTGGCTTTACCGTTTTACATTTCACGGTTGTTTACCTTCGCTATTTAAATTAACACATTTTTTTTAGTGTAATTGTAATGCATCAGTAAACGGTATTTAGCATATTGTGAAGGTAGAAAAATTGCGATTTTAAAGAACTTGGCTGTAAAAAATAATGAAATGTATTGTTTAAGATGCACAGGTGATTTTCAGTAGAACAGAAGGTAACTTTTTTCAGAAAAGGTCTTTTACTTTCATCATTTACAGTTTTTTTTTTTTTGCCCTTACATTTACTGACATTTTTTTATAGGGTACAGCGGCCATAGACACAGGCGACATATCGCCACCTTAGAAAAGCAAATCGAATGGTTAGGGTCACCGGTCAGGACCCCCAGCACTCACATGAGCTGTGGGCTCAACCGTCAGGCCACCAGGCTGCAGGACAGCCACCCGTACTGACCACCGCTTGAGTAGCCCTGTGAGCTGCGCCTCTTTTACCGATCGCCTGCTGTTGTATGCTTGTTGCTGTGCCACTGCCAGCAGGAAGACCCCCGTCGGACAGGGCACACGTGACAAGAAACTGAAACTTCAAGAGCAAAAGTGACCAGCAGGACATTCTGGACGGGGCCTCACGAGCGCTCAGTGGGCTCCTCACGGGACACCCGGCCGGCGCTCAGGTACCAAGTGCAGAAAATAAGGGACGGAAACGACTGCTGGTGTGTGAGAGTGTGTGTGTGTGTGAGTGAGTGTGTGAGTGTGGTGAGCGTGTGTGCTTCTTCGTATCGTCTCGCTGGAGACACACACACACTCTGTACATACAGCACAGGGGTCTTCGCCTACAGTCCCGGGGGGCTGCAGGTTTCATTCCCCCAGTTAGTCACCAGCTTTGCTTTCGTTTTCATGGACTTGCTGTTTGAGACTCAGACCCCCTAAATGCGCAGCCAAACAATAACGAGATACACGAACAGCCGACAGGTGACCAGCTGACCAAAGTCCATCATGGAACAGCCAAAGCTGAGGAAAGTGACGTCGATCTGCTCAGGTCCACAAAACTTTAGAAAAATGAAAATCCACAGTTGTGGAAACGTCGGCTGTGGCAGAATGAGACCACCAGTAAAACATGGGATTCAAGGAACGACGATTAATGGCTTGGCTGGCCATGCGGCGGCTCACCGACTTCTCATCTCAATCTGCTATTTAAGGAACAAAGAAGCAAATCAGTGGAGCGAATCTTAAAAAATGACTTTAAATTGAGGGACGAGAAACGGCTGACATGAGAATCCGAACAACAAAGTGACAGGCACGAGAGAACACTGCGGCCCCCCCAGGGTCAGAGCGGGACCCCCTGATGTATGCTGGAATATGCGTTTATATGTACACACACACACACACACGCACACACACACACTCGCGTTCAAAAGTGGAGGCTCATGAGTTTCATTTTGGCCATTTGTGAACTTTAGGACTGCCGGGAACAGAAGAGGTGACACTGCAGTGACAAAGGCTTCTTTAACAAACAATATACCATGAACATGTGACAAGACGGGGAGGAGCTAAGGACACTGAATGAGTTGAAAATGGGGCTTTGAGGTCCTGCGTGAATAAAAATGACAAGTTACGCGAACCCGGGTCTCCAAAACTGCGAGGCAGCAGCGCTACCACTGCGCCACCGTGCCACCCCAGTTAAAATCCTCAATCCATCTATTATCCAACCCGCTATATTCTAACTACAGGGTCACGGGGGTCTGCTGGAGCCAATCCCCGCCAACACAGGGCGCAAGGCAGGAACAAACTGCAGGGCCAGTTAAAATCAGTTTATTTTAATATATTTTAATAATAAATAACTCAAATTTCTATCACAAACACAAACATTCTGGTGATTCCAACGTATATTTACAGTATCCCGATATCGTACAGAAGTTTATTAGATATAAATTACACACACACACACATCCGTAAGACGGACATCACATTTCCTACCTCCGCCTAATACATTTTGCCACCTGCTATTTTACATACAATTCTTTCTTTCTTTCTTTCTTTCTTTCTTTCTTTCTTTCTTTCTTTCTTTCTTTCTTTCTTTCTTTCTTTCTTTCTTCAACCTTCTTTCTTCACAAAGCCGCACTCAGATATGAATGTCGTCCACCCACCATCACAGTTTTTTTGCTAACCTGCCTGCTTCTTGTTTCATTCTCAGACGGGCATGTCTGTGGCACGTTGGCACATCATGCCACAGATTGCCTTCTTGCTGTGCGGGGTCTTCGGGGTTCTTCCTGACAGGCGCTGTTTGCCGGGCGGGCTGGGCCTCTCAACGCGCTCTTTACTGTAAGTGACGCGAGTTTGCTGTCTCCTCCGTCAGGTGACATATCGGAATTGTTTTTCCTGAATGAACTGGTGACAGGAGTGTCACTGCCTAAGATCCACGCGGCTTTTTTTGTAACGGAGTGACGTAAGGCGCTATATACTGTACGTAGTCGGCACCTTTGCGGTGCGAGTGGTTTTTGGGACGAAATCCGAAGCCACCCGAGGACAGTCCAGCTGCCAGCACACTCGACGCGGACCGACATGGCGCACAGACGAACAGGCGAACGGCTGCACTGAAAGTTTCATTGGCCCAGCTTGTCAGAAATGTGACATGAAAACCCAAATTAAATAAACAGCGCGACGCCTGACGCAACGTTAGGAAAAGGGAGCCATGACGTCAGTGCGGCTCACCTCAACTTGTCCTCATAAAAAATTAATTCCGACTGGGCTGCCCCCAGAGGGGAGACGCCATCACACTGGCGACAGTTAGTGGCTGTCATATGGTAGCATTTGTCACCTATAGGACTGGGCTTTCTGCTTTGCACCCAGTGCTGTGAGAATAAACTGCGCAGGACCTGATAAGGGTCTAAAAATAGATGGAGGAAGGAATGGCGCTATACATAAATGATGAGTGTGTAAGACAAGTGATGAAGGCTTTGGACCCCCAGCTCAAATCCCGCTACTGACACTGTGTGACCTGGCCTGTCAGTGCTCCAAGTGGAGCAAACAAAAGCAATGTCACCAATTAAATGTCAAAGTCACCTGAGATAAAACAGTCGAATAAAAAGAAATAATAAGATCGACGCTTCACGGACCAGGCTGTGCGAGAACAGAAAGGTTGTGGCCATGAAGCCCCGTCCTGCTCCTTTGTAATTCATTTATTCTTATATAGCGCCCTTCTGGGAGCACATGCAGGCCCGCTCACGGTAAGCCTTTATAAGAACGAAGGTGGCACCGTCGCAGCGCTGCTGCCTTGTGACAAGGAGATCAAGGGTTTCCCTGCGTGGAGTCTGCATGTTCTCCTCGTGCCCCTACGTGCCATATCCCCACAGGTGCTCCTTTGGACTGGCGATGCCAACATGGCTCCTGATGTGTGTGTGTGTATTCATCCAGTGATGGACTGGACTCCTGTTCAGGTGTTGTCCCTGCCTTGCACCCAGTGACTGCTGGGCAGGCTCCAGCTTCCCCCAGTTCCCCGCGACCCTGACCTGAATAAGCAGTTTTGGAAGATGGCTGGATGGATAGATGGATGGTGGAGCAAAAACATCTCGACATTTGTTGTGTACACTTTGTGCGCAGAGCCACGGCAGGCCATTCATGGCTTCTCTTTTAATGGGAAAGTGAAATGGCGTCTGCCCAGTCAAGTCGGCCGCTCTGCCAACACACAATACATTAATAATAATAATAATAATAATAATAATAATAATAATAATAATGTTGTGAGAGACACACGAACGTTACTCGGACACCCTGGATTTGTGACAATGTTGGGATGGAACGATCTGAGAAACTGACGACAAAGGACCCTCTGATCCTCATCAAGTAGTCTCGTTGACTGAAAAGTCCCCCGCGCTCCTCTCACGACTCTCGACTGGCACTGGTAGTTCATCTGAACCTGAAGCTCCTACCAGTCAGGGCACTACATTGGCATCTGCGTCCATCCCATCAGCACTCTGAGTGGAAGAAGACGTTCAGTGCTCAAACATTTGCATTTATTCTGTTCACTTATCTGAATAATAATAATAATAATAATAATAATAATAATAAACAAGATAAAAAGTACATCCAGAAGCATGCGACTCGAGTCAGCCGCGGACCTGAAGCTCAGCGGCTCGATGCAGTCGGCGGTGAGCCGCAGGGCGCCTTCTCATTTGCGCTCATTGCATTGTGGGTAAGGCGCTATATCGTGTCACTGAGCTTTTTAAGGACATATTTCTGTTTGTCTTTTGCACACACTTTATTGTTTGTTTGTCTCGGTTTGCTTCTCCTGTCTTTCTTTTTTTTTTTAAGAGTGTTTAAAAGCCGCTGCTTTTAAATGGCCCTGTAGAAGTGTAGACGTATGGTGATGGTGATGTCTGTGAGGGGCGCTATATGAATATCCATTAGCTGATCGGTTGACAAAGACGAAAGGCCACACCAACTGTCGTGTCATTTACTCAGCTCGGGCAAAAACAGAAAAAGAGCAAAGCGCCGGCAACTCCTGCGCAGTCAAAAGCAGAATTTTTTGGTATTTGTGGATTGACACCATGGAAAGTGAGAAGAGCTGCGCCGGCTCGGGGGCGTCCCAGGACTGCCAGGGTAAACTCCGGGTCTGCGGGTCGAGGCCATTCGGTACCTGACACTCCCAAATGTGCCGGTGCTTCGTTGGCACTTCACTGGGTTGTGCGGCTCTTCATGAAGAAGCACCCATTGCATTCTGGGACGGGCTCTGGAGGTCCGCAGTTAGACCCTGTCGTGCGTATGACAGATCAAGAAAACCGGAGCTCAGCCTGCTACCGTGGTCACCCATGCAGAGTCCTTTGAAACTCACAAAGCCACTGGTCTGTTGTCACCTGTTCGTGGTCACCTATGGAGCCTGTCATGGACCTAAAGAAGCAAAGACTCTTTCTGGAACGTTCATGTGGGTGATTCTTTAGGGAACCCAAGACGGCATCGCTCAGAAGTGCCGCTTTAGCAGAGCAGGTGCGCCGCTCTGCCGGTCTTGTCGAGGAGGTCACAGCTGATTGGCTGACGTTTCTGTCGCGCCTGTCACGTGACCTCCGACCCCCGCAGAAGCAGCAGCAGCAGCACCCAGCCGGACTCCTGTAGGTGACATCCCGACCCAGCCCGGACCTTCTCGCGGGGCTTTCCCTGCCTGCTATCAGGGCGATCAGCGCAATGGCAGGGTAGGCGAGCTCCCAGAGCCCTGAGCAGGGCCTGACTAATAAGCAGAGTCCGCCGCGCTTGATCCTTGGATGGGACTTTCCCAGCGCGGAGCCCCCTGTTGACCAGGCGCTGCTTCCCAGAACCCGAACCGCAGGCCACATCACAGGCGCTCGGCGTACCCATTTCTATTTCTGGACAGGCCGCTCAATCCCACCGGCTGTGGGGGACGCGGTGTGAGTCAGAGGCGCCTTACGCGAGGTGGCGATGGCGCGGGCTGCTCCTCATGATCTGCAGGGTCTTCAAGACCCGTCACGGGGTGGGGGGTGGGGAGGGGGGCGCTAGGAGGGCCAGCCAAAGGCCTACACGTGTGTGTGTTGAGAGGAAAGGCGGGGCACCAGGAGGCGAAGAACGACAAGGAGTGGGATCAGAGCTCAAGTCTGGGCAGTGATGGACCCTGCAGGACCCCCGCCATCACACACCCGTGTGGCCAGTTAAGTGTCATCCCTTCACCAGACCTTTGTGGTATGTCAGGAAAAGGGTGAGGACCAGACAGTCCACAAAGATGAAGACCACCTGTGGGAGATGGGCATGGCGTTAATTAACATATTTATTAGCTAACCCAATGAGTTCTCCTGGCTCTCAAGGTAATAAAGACAGACTGACCATGCCAGCCTACTCTCACTGACCTGGTCACTCAGGTTTTTGACACATTTTGGACCTTCTCACCGGCCTCCTCTCTGGTGGTCACCTTCTCCAGTTGCTTCCTAATGTCTCCTCAGTCCTGGTCACCTCTCATAGTCTCTGCCCTGTGCCATCTCTGTGCCCCTTGTCCTCCATTACCCAGCTGCCTGACACACTCAGATTTGAGGAACCTCCTCGGCTCAGTGTCACAGGCTGGAATGACTCAGGTGTCTTCCAGGACTGTTGCCAGTGTAATGGGCTGCCATAAGTGGGCATCTCTCTGGTTCAGTCATTGCACCCATTGTCCTGCTCTGACGTTCACCCCTTGTCCTTGCCTTTTGGCCATCCATCGTCCTGCCCATCTTCTTGCTCTGTGGGATGCTTTGATTGCTCTGACTTTTTTGAAGCCACATTAGTCTTGCCTGCCCATCTTGCCCAGTTGCACCCCCTAACCTCATTGTGTCTCTGTCCCCTTGTCAGACCACTCTGTGCCAGCCTGCTCCTTCAACCCCTCCCTTCCTGCCGTTCTTTGCTCGTTTCTCCTGAGGGAGCTCATCCCTTGTCTCGGTGTGTCATGTGCCAAGTGTGGTGTGACAGGACGGTTGTCACTACTGCTGCTCCTCCTCTTACAGCTCTAGGGACCCGGGCTCATGGCTCTTGCCATTTCTATGAAGGCTGCAGGTTCTCGCTGGGCTTTTTCTCTGCTTTCCTCCATACATTAAGGGTCCTGTGGTGACATTTAGTCAGGCCAGTATGAGCGTGTCTGGACGTGGACTGTCCCCATCAAGGCTGGCCCACAGGTGACTTCTTATTGGACATATGGGTGACGCCTCTCCCGCCCATGTTTTCAGATGGCCCTCTTGTGTGCCAGTTGCTCATTTGTGCCAGTCCTTCCGTATGAGTTTCATGAAGGGCTCCTCCTGTCCGCCTGCTCAGCCACCACTGGTGTCCACACTTTAACCAATCTAATGTCCTTCAGGTCATCTGCACTGGCTTGTGCTTCACAGGGGTGCTGAATCCTGCCGACTACTCCAGTTGTAGTTTTTCTTAAACCCCATCTGTCACATTTTGGTGGCGGGCGGTGTCCTCTATCATGTGTGGTGTCAGGCCTGTGCATTTCGTAGCGCCTTGTCTTCTCTGAAGCCCGAGATTACTTCCCACCCTGTCATGTGATAGGGGCACTGATTTGAAGGAAACGCTGAGCCCACCTGAGTGACTCCTAATCCTTGGGTGTCCTCTGAGTGTGCCACTAATTCATTGGTGTCTGGTTGGACTCTATAATGATATGAAAGGCACTATATGGATAGGTGGTCTTTGAAGAGCTCATGCAGTTTCTGCAGTGACCACAGTGGTCAGCGGCTCTTGACAATACAAGGCTTTGGTCTTCTGCAGTGCTTTTGCTGTCGTATCTCTCTTGGGGTCTGCTAGAACCACAGGGGTCACCTCACTGGACAGTCTGGCCACCTTGAGGATCACAGGGACGTTTGTGGCACTCTGAGGAGTGAAAATGGAAAAGACATCTCTGGTCATAGCTGAGAAATCCAGCAAGGGGGAGAAGAAAGAAAGAAAGAAAAGACAAGAGAAGGACTCAAAAACCCAGCTGAGTCATTTCAGAGAAGCCTACAGCGTGCGAGAACACTGTGACCTCAGAGTCTGGGGGACGCTGGGTAATTTGTGACCTTCTCCAAGAGAAAGGCAGGTGACCTGGTTTGGCAAAGTCACATGGCTGATGCCCGCGTCCACAGGGAGGCAGCACTGCACACCTCGGTCCACATCCCACACTGCCAGTCTCTCTGGTGCCCCCCAACCATGCACCTTTGTATTTCTACTTGCTCAATTGCCCCCTCAGGCAGTCTGCTTTTCTCATGGCTCCCGGAGCAGCAAGCTCTCTAGCGCCCCCTGGCATGAGCATTTCTTGCTCTTTTACTGTTCGAGCTGGCACTTTGGTGGCTCCCCAATTCCTATAGCAGTTGGCTCTCTGCCTTACTCGTTGTGTCCTCCCTGCCAAAGTCCTCCTGATATGGCATCAACCGTCCCCTCTCTAACAATAAGACCCTCTGGGTGACTTTTGTTGTTGCCACATTTGAATTTATGAGCAGGTCAAAAAGGTAACCTGGAAAAGGTCAGAAAGGGGAGAAAGTCCAAAATGGGGCATCAAGAAACACCCAACCGACCCATCCTGCAGCAGTAAGTGAGGAGGTGACAGGGGACCGTGGTCACACTCTGGGGACGACAGATGGCTACTGGGCACCGTTAACCTGCCCCTCTGGTTTCATGCCATCCTCATCCACATCTCGACCAGGAGTTACGGTGCCACCAAGAGGACAGAGCCAGCTTCTTAAATGTGACCCCAGTGTCCCGGTCTGCTAGTGGGAGGAGCCTGTTACACCCAGGGGACTCCTCATCATTGCTGCGTGGTCCATCTCCTTGACCCATGACGGAGGGTAAGCCCAGCAGCCTTTCAGAGGACCTCATTATGACCTCAATGGCCAGAGTTTGTGTGCACAGTTGACAACTGCAGAGACGAGTCTGTGGCCCACTTCACCAGCTCTGTCCGCCACCTGCTGTATTCTGCTGGTCAGCCACACAATTGCCCCGAGAGGTAAGTGCAGATGCCAAGGTGCCCCCCACATCATTCCTTGTGGACACTAGTGCCACCTGCTCTGTCAGAAAGTGGGTGACTTTTTAAATATGAGGATCTCCACTCCTGACCGGCTGTGCTGGCCTTCTGTCTGCACCTGCCAGTATTGTTTACCACAAAGGAGGCCTGCAGTGTGTGCCCATCCACTTGCCCTGATGTCACTGTGCCACCAGACTACAACTCTCTATCCAGAGCTGGGCCTCTTGCTGTGGACCACCTGGGTGATGTCCCATATTCCCTTTGTCAGGTCGTCTTTGATGCCATCTTGGCACTGGCCTCTTAGGACATTGTCAATATTGCTGGCAGGCCCCAGCCTTTCACTTGGTGACTTCCCTCACCATTGGAGTCCATGAATTTCTGCCATGATGGGCACCAGGGATATCTTGGATGGCTTGTCTGATCCAGGGGCCAAAACCCAAGAGAAAATGGGAAAACAATTCCAAGAAATGTCTGTGCCAGGGAGTCAGAAAAATCTGTGGTATTGGGGACAGACAGATGTGCAGGTGGGATGAGAGTGAGTCACATGCCAGGGTCACCCGCGAGGACACCAGCCCAGGGCTGGCTGACGGGAGGTCTGTGTGGGCGTGATGTGCACATTCAGAATGAGAGTGCAGTCAGTGAAAGTGTCAGGCCCGAGTCAGAAGCCACAAATATCACTGAGATGAGCTGTGTGACCTCGCCATTTGAAGAAGCAGAGGAGGGCTCCAGAACTGGCCCTGGACCACCCTTGGCATGGCAGGCAGAAAAGGGGCACCACTGGGCATCCCGATAGGATGCCTCAGCAGGTCTCCAGTTGTGGTGGGCCAGTCACTTCAGCACTGAAGACACCCAGCAGACCGAGTGAGGGGTCAGTGGCACCTTGGCATGGCTTCTTTCTTCATCTGGTTGTTCCCCCACTGGCGCCCTCTGCAGGTGGCCTTATGTCCACTTTTAGATGGCCGGACCTGCACTCTTCTGGACCAGCATCTGTCTCCAGGCAGGATGGCACTCACTCGCATCAGCTGGTCACCAATTTGAAATGGCAGATGAGACTGGCATACCCAGAGAGGACCCTCCAAAGGGCAAGGTGTCAAAGTGCAGGCCACACTTGGGCATTGGCTGATCTGGGAATTGAACTTGCATCTCCGCAGCAGTCACCATGGCATGGCTGAGGACTGGTATTGTTTGTCACCATCACCCTCCAGTGCTGCTATACGATTTCTTGATTGTTTTATTTCTTATTTTTATGTTTTCTTTCTTTCCATCTTTGATCTTCCAATGTTCTTATTGTCTTCAGCTATTTTCTGCCATTTTTGCCTTCTTTTTAAGTGTCATCAATCAATTAATCAATCAATCAACATTTATTTATATAGCACATTTTCATACAAAAAAATCTGGTCCTATCAGTGGCTCCCTGGCTTAGGTGCCCATGGATTCCATGACCCTCGCACTGAGCCATTAGCATCCAAGTCCATAACAACAGAGTGGCATGCTACAAATGGTGCCCATTTAAGGCATCTCCAGTATTTCCAGTAGAAGCTCTGTCAGCACATGCCATCATATGAGAGCTGGGTGACATCAAGTGGGTCAAGGGCAGCTGATGCATCAACTGAATCTCTGAGCAGCACAAAGTGGGTAAGGAGCTGAAGAGGCGGGCATCACAGACACATGGACCTCTCGACGTCCATCATGGCTCCTGGCTTTGGTGATGACAGGACACTTCAGAGGATGCGTGCCATTGAGACTCACTCACTCTGTGTGGCAAGGCTTCATGCGTGGGGTTTGTCGCTGTGGCCTGGGATTTCCCTTTTTACTTTTGGCAGATGCAGAGCTGGCACAGACTGCCTGGTGAGGCTGCTGATATGGGATGACCTCCTTGTCGGTCGTCCCTTGGACCACTTTGGTTATTTGATCTTCTCCTTCCTTCTGTTCCTTCCACACCTGTCACTGTCCCCCATCTCCCAGTACATGGTCAGGTGCACTCGGTTCAAGGATTTCCTTATTGGTCTGTGCCCTCAGAGCAGAGAAAGCCAAGAAGAAGATGGCGACACTCCAGGTAAGGGCAGGAGTCCGTTTAGGCAGACATATCAGGTCCGCAGAGGATGCCATGTCCACCCTGGCACATCTTGCTAATACCAGAGATGTTGTTGGCATGGAAACTCCTGGGGGGTGAGGGGTGAGGGGTTTGGTATATCTGGATCTTGAGAGAGAGAGAGAGAGAGAGAGAGAGAGAGTGAGTGAGAGCGAGTGAGCGAGCAACACACGCCCACATGTCTGGTCAGGGGGCGGAGCCTACAAGCTGTGCGGGGGAGGGGGACACAGTCTGGTTTACGATTTTCTTTTTTTTTTGCTCTTTTTGGTCTCTTCCAGGGTTTGGGATGCCAAGGACTCATTTGTTACGCTTGATGTCTTCTACACGTGTTTAAAGATGTTGACCTGTGCAGTAACAGGCAAGAAAAGATGGTGACCAGAAGAGCCAAGCATGGAGTCAGTAAGCACAAGTCCATCCTGCCCAAACTACCATATAGTGGCCTTCACACTTACGTATCTCTTATATAGCGCCTTTCACGTCTGCCCCACTATCTATCTGTTTGGTGCTGCCAGCTGAGAGCGCCACTTAGGTCTGTTAGATGAAGACGGGATGGCAATGGTGCTGCAGTTACTGACTCTGACTGGAGTGTGAGAAGAGCAAAGCAATTCAGAGTGCTGGCCGAAGACACAGAGGTGGGCACTGCAGCTATGGCCAGGATAAGGTGTGTGGACAACTGGCCACAAGGCATGGCAGAGCCACAACTACAGTCGGTTAGTTGACAGGCAGGTGATCACACCACTGATGGTGCCAGTGCCAAAATACCAGTTGCCAGCATTCATAGATATTTTGCCCATTTAATCCCAGAACATCTCAGGCTGGTGGGGGCATCTCCCTGGCACTCCCTGCAGCTGCTTTAGTATCCTACAGAACTTTCTTGGCTCTCTCGTTGGCATCCCTACCTCCCTCAGCCATTTTATTTTCTTTTTTTTTGTAGCCACAGACAGACTGACACTTCCTTTCATCACCTTTTCTAGCTGGGATGTGGTCATCCCAATGTCCTTCAGAAAAGCCGAGGTAGCCATGAGGGCCAACTTCCACTGGGCAACCTGCTACTCTCCAACCCTTCCCTTCGCAATCTGCTGCCAGCCTGGCATGCCACACTGTCTTCCCTTTGTAGGCTTTTTGGATGCCCCTCTTGCCAGGGAACTGCCAAGTTGACTAGCAGGACCAGCTTTTGGTTACTGACCACACCTTGGTGTGGCTGATGGTGTTCACAGTAGGGTTTAACATCTCATCTGAAGGACAGTCACTGCACTGGGACACTGGGGTCCACACAAACCACAGGGTTAGTGCCCCCTGCTGGCCTCACCAGCTCAAGCTGGTGGTCTCCAGCTCCAATCCTGGGGGCACCAGTGGCTGCAGGTTTTCATCCAAATCCTATTATGGGATGTCATCTACTGTTGAATTCTGTTAAAGCCCACTGTGGCACTCCTTGTGTGATTTTGGACTACACAATAATAAATGGTATTGTATTGTATTGTATCGCAGTGTATTGTATGGTATGGTATGGTATTGTATGGCATGGCATGGCATGGCATGGTATGGTATTGTATTGTATTGTATGGTATTGTATGGTATTGTATTGCATTGCATTGTATGGTATTGCAGTGTATGGTATGGCATGGCATGGCATGGCATGGCATGGCATTGTATTGTATTGTATGGTATGGTATGGTGTGGTATTGTATTATATTGTATGGTATTGTATTGTATGGTATGGTATGGTATAGTATTGTATGGCATAGCATGGCATTGTATTGTATGGCATGATATGGCATGATATGGTATGGTATGGTATGGTATGGTATGGTATGGTATTGTGTTGTATTGTATGGAATTGTATGGTATGGTATTGTATGGTATTGTATTGCATTGCATTGTATGGTATTGTATGGCATGGCATTGCATGGCATGGTATTGTATTGTATGGTATGGTATGGCATGACATGGCATGGT
>JANRMT010062857.1:50343543-50375317 GCA_026402145.1 Polypterus bichir lapradei | reverse complement strand
ATATATATATATATATATATATATATATATAGTGGCAAGTGGTTGGGAGTGGCACCCAGCCATAGGAACAGAGCTTAGAAGCTCAACCCTATAGGGGCCTGTGGTCACTGCCAGGGGGTGCCCCAATGCCTGAGGAGCCCTGGCCCTCACCACTTCTGCCACACCTGGAAGTGCTGGGGGGAAGAAGACCAGGGACACCCGGAGTGCTTCTGGGTACCCAGCCTGTACTTCCACCACACTTGGGAACGCCAGCAGAAGCTAATTGGGAGGCACCTGCAGCACGTCCGGGTGTGTATAAAAGGAGCCACCTCCCTCCATTTGATGGCTTGAGTCAGGAGCGGAGAAAGACGGAGCTCGGGAGGAGAGGAAAGGAGGCGGCCTGAAGAAGGAAAAGGCATTGTGTGAGGCCTGGACTTTGGGGGAGTTTTGGGGTTGTGTGTGGCACTTTAGTAGTAAATATTGTAAATAAACATGTGTTGGGTGAACTAACGATGTCTGCCTGTCTGTGTCCAGGCCAGTTTCCACTATATATATATATATACTAATAAAAGGCAAAGCCCTCACTGACTGACTGACTGACTCATCACTAATTCTCCAACTTCCCATGTAGGTAGAAGGCTGAAATTTGGCAGGCTCATTCCTTACAGCTTACTTACAAAAGTTAAGCAGGTTTCATTTCCAAATTCTACACATAACGGTCATAACGGTCGACAACGTTTGCCATGTTGAACTTTCTTATTTATGGCCCCATCTTCACAAAATTTGGTAGGCAGCTTCCCTGCGCTAACCGAAACCAATGTACGTACTTATTTTGGTGGTATGACACCACTGTCAGCCTCCATATTGAACTTTCCAACGGTTTGTTACTTAGGGACCCATCTTAAAGAAATTTGGTAACTGAATCCTACTTACGTACATATATACGTCCATAGCCTGCAGCTCGGTCACCGTGTGAGGCGGCGTTGGGTCCCCCATCCCAACGCCTCCCACGTTGTTGGCTGCCTGCCTATATAAGGCCATCCATCGCTCCGGTCTCTACATTCCCTTCCTTGCTTCGCCACGGGATTCACGTCTCCCTACTAATAACTACAGCCTTTTTATTTAATCCACGGCTTCTCCGCTGTTTTATTGTTTACTAGCAGAATACCCGCGCTTCGCAGCGGAGAAGTAGTGTGTTAAAGAAGGTATGAAAAAGAAAAGGAAAAATTTTAAAAATAACGTAACTTGATTGTTAATGTAATTGTTGTGTGTGTGTATATATATATATATATATATATATATATATATATAGCAAAATACATATCTATATACATATCTACATATACATATATATATATATATATATGCATACCTATCTACATCATATATACACACACATATACATACATACATACACGGACACACACATATATATAATTTGTGTGTGTATGTAGGTATGTATGTATGTGTGTGTGTGTGTGTGTGTATACACATACATACAAACATACACACAGGTATATATAAATATATGTGTATATATATGTATGTGTCTATATGTGTGTGTATAGCTTTGATCACTGAGTGCAAGGGAAAAATAATAAAATGTAGTCTATAAGTTATTAAACAGTAAAACATTAACGTTTTAAGAAGTAAAGTTACATTGAGCACTACTGGAATGGTTGCGGGTAAACTAAATTTTAAAGACGGTATAACAGAACAGGTAAGTAGTACTAACAGCAGCTAAAATGTATATGGATCATCTCTCGGTAGTTGATCCCTTTTGAAAGGCGCTACACGACGGCTGTGGTATAGAAATTACATTTTCTATGTGAAAGTCCAAATTTCTGCCTCTGGTAATGTGCCTTACCAGCAATTAAAGAAAATTAGTTTTGTGTCCTCTGCAGTGTTAAGAGAGAAAGGCTTTGGTTTGGGATAAAAGGAAAAAAGGTGTAAAGAAAGGAAAGTTGCCTTTTTCTTTTCTTTTATATAGTATAGAGAGATGTGTTCGCTGACGATATGAGTGCCTTTTGGGGACAGTCGCGGTGGGTCTTGTGCAGACTGGTGAGACGTCCCAGCTATTAATCGGCTGTGATGGCACTGTCAGTCCTTCACTCCTGTGCGTGTCTTCATAAGAGCTGACGACCTCATAATCGTATACGTGCAAAATAAAGTGCGAAGCGCCTTAATATTATTTTGCCGCAGAAGCGCAGTCAGCGTGTGAAAGGCCGGCACAGCTATGCGCGCGCGCCGGCTGCTCGACTTTTGCTGGGCAGGAGACGCCAGTTTTTGCAGACACGTTCACATGATCAAAAGTCTCCGCGCTCTTTGGAGGTCATTCATATACAAAATACCCGCGCCTCGCAGCGGAGAAGTAATGGGTTAAAGAAGTAATGAAAAAGAAAAGGAAACATTTTAATAATAACGTAATATGATTGTCATGAGTGTTGCTGTCATATACATGCCTGCCTAAATAAGTCACCCTCGCTTCGCTCTTACTTTTTTACCGTTCATTTAATCACGGCTAGTGGCGGAAAAATTATAAAATGGAAGGAGGATTACACTGAGTATGGCTTTACCAAAACAATTATTGATGGCGAATCGATTATTCATAAAGCTTGAATTGGTGATCTGTTTTTGTGTGTTAACCTCATATTTTTTCATACTTCTTCTCAAACCAAGGTGGTGCGAGGCTAAAATGAATTGGGATGCGCTGATCAATGTAATCGGTGTACCAGGAAATCATGCATTGACAAAAGTTCCCCTTTGATTGTAATGCAAAGTGTGATTAAATGCATTATTTTTTAACGCGTTATGGAGCACATGCATCGAAGCTTCTCAGCTGTGCTTGTGCTAAGAAAATTAAACATTTTAAAAATAACGTAACACGATTGTCAATGTAACCTTTTGTAAGTAGTGCCTGGAGGATTCAGTGTGGAGAAAGTCTAGAGACAGAGTGTGTATTAACTTGTGGATTTCTCTGTATTTGGTGGCAGTGTGACGAAGTTGCTTCGGAAGACGGCGTTAGCCGCGGAGCTCAGCTCAGAGCGAAATGAGGTAAATGGGAGGGGAGATGATGACGTGACTCCCCCACCCGCCTTAACTGTCAATCCCCCACAAACACAGTCTCTCGGAATTTGCATAAGCACACCCCTTCACCTGCAATTTTAACTTAGTTACAAAGTGATCAAAACTCTCGTTTATATCCTGCATCCTCTCATTAAACTTGTATCCCGCATTACCCGTGGGCACGAAAAGCACCAGCGGCAGCCTGTCTATTAAGTTAATTATAAAGTTTATGTTTATACCTCGCTTTGTTTCCGAAGTAGCTGTACTGATGAATATGGTAGTATGTCACTCGCTCGCTTCTTAATGTTTCGCTGCCTTCTCAATTATATAATGCATGTTTTGTTCAGCGTATTTTGGAGCTATTCCTGGTTTTCTACATAGTGCGTTGACAGTCAGTTCACGTGATTACGTGGGCGGCGTAATGATGTCACACGAAACTCCGCCCCCACGGCGGTCAAGCTCAACTCCATTACAGTAAATGGAGAAAAATACCTTCCAGTTATGACCATTACGCGTAGAATTTCGAAATGAAACCTGCCCAACTTTTGTAAGGAAGCTGTAAGGAATAAGCCTGCCAAATTTCAGCCTTCTACCTACACGGGAAGTTGGAGAATTAGTGATGAGTCAGTCAGTCAGTGAGTGAGTGAGGGCTTTGCCTTTTATTAGTATAGATTTATTACGATTATAGTTATTGTGTAGGTATTTTAGACTTACTTTACATTGCTCAGGTACCCATTTCCTTTATCATTCCAACCCCCATTACCATGTCTATCTAGGTGATCACCATCGATCAAAGAACTGTCACTTACCAAGTGGTTTCCATGCCCGGAGATGGCACCTGCCTTTCCATTCTCTTTGTTACATATTGCACGGCCATATCAGGCTCACTCTTGATATCCGGAGGAACATTGTGTCTTATGTATTGAATGACTGGGACAGGTTCAAGGTGTGGACTAATGACGGTACAGGAGATAATTATACTACACAGGGGCACTAGAAGAGTGAAATGCTTAAGTGTACCGAAATGGCCAAATATTTTACACCTTTGGACAACCGCCAATGCCTCTTAAACATCTTAGATTCACAGGTGACGATTTCAGTAGTGGACACTTTGATGTTTAGAAATGTTTAAACTCTCAAAAGCTGGATGTGAAGTTATCAATCAAACTGGTTGTATGCTTACAACGCTTGACAGATGCCGAATGTCTCTTCAACACAAGTCCTACAAATACTGTCGTAATTGAAGCAAACCATGAAACTCAAACCGATTATGACAGCAGCAATCCAAGCTGTGAGATTTGAAATAAGATTACTGTTCACATGGCCAACTGTAAGTTACATGCTCAAGAGTAAGCTCAGCGCACAGCTTGGTCATATTACAACCGGAGGGCCGAACTGACAATGTGGTATACAAAGAGATCCTTAACAAATAATTATTGGCATATTTTCCCTCAGTTTAAAAAGGTTTAATTTTCTTCTTAATAAAAATTTTAAGACAGTACTTCACCGCTGCGAAGCGCGGGTATTTTGCTAGTATATATATATATATATATGTAACAGTTAGAGAGTGAGCTAGGAAAGGCACTATATAATACATACTTATATACATAGAGAGAGAGACAGAGAGAGGATGGATGCACTGTAAAAAAAAAATCTTGCATGTGTGAAAAATAATAATAATAAATAGCTAACTATACGCAAAATAATCATTACCTTAATTAATAAAAATGGGTTTTACCCTTTTTCTTGATTATTTTAATTCTAATTCAATAAAAAAATTAAGAATAATGTTACCTTATTATTTTTCTTAAAATGTAAACATTTTTTATAACTTATTCTAAGTAAAAAAACTATACTGTGAATTGAACACATTTAAGTTAAGTTCAATTTAATGACCCGGCACTTCCTCTAACATCGATTTCTTGGTCTTTACAGCAATGCATTCTGCTGTAACGCTTATCCATAATAAGAGCTGTTTTACTACGAATGTGTAAGTATAAAGCATATTAATTCCGTAATGAATAACTAGTATTTCATTTCAGATAGTTACAGATGTAAGCATTTGTTGTTTTCACAAAACCTTTCCTTTCATGTGGGAATCATGGCGGGCAAGGCAGCGTCTTTCTAACAACTTACCTCGTTGGTTTGCTTTAAAAAGCAAGCACATTTCTCAGATAGTTACGTATGATCATTTGTTTTTTTATCGTTTAAAACTTTCATTTTACACAGAAAAAGAAAATGACACTTTGAGATAAGTTTGAGAACGATATGGCGTTTGTCCTAAACTACGACCTGTAAACAACATATAAAGACGTTGGCCTACCCGTCACAGTATTATTTGACCTCTTATTTAATTTGTGTTCTACACAGGCCATGTATTTTCTGGTTAATTTTTAACACTGTGATTTATTTAGCGATGTTCGATTTCCTATTTCTTATTTTATTTCAGGATTTTCGCGATCGCATTCTGAAAAGTAGTGAAAAGGCGGCCATTCATTTAACAGGATATGTTGGCGTAAATGCAGGACGTGTTTGAAGAGCGGCGCCTGCCACAGGACTTCACTCTTTCGCTCTCTGTTTCCTTCCCGTTTACCTCTCATTCCTGGGACATTATTTGATTGACAGATACTTTTTGAAGAACGTTTAAAAAAAGAAAAGAAAATTTTCATTGACATTTGAATGTCAGTAATTCAGTAAAAATTTTCCTTGGAGATTTGATTTAATTTTCCTTTGAAAATATAACTCCGTTATTGTGACTATCTCTGTATGTTCAAATAAATAAAGAGATATGGATTTTTAATAATAATAATAATAATAATACATTTTATTTATATAGCGCCTTTCCCATGCTCAAGGCACTTACAGAAAATAAGAGAAAACAGCAGGGTATACAGCGTATAGCATTGTACAAACCAAATAAATAAATAAAGAATATTAAGACAGTAAGTTCAAAGAAAGCCTAACAGACAACAGAATTGATGGTCTCGCACACACACACACAGGTTACATAAGCATTTTGACAGAGAGGTAAACTGAGAGAAGGGGAATGAAGTCAAGTAGAGCTAAAAGCCTTCCTGAACAGATGAGTTTTGAGTTGTTTTTTAAAAGAATTCATGGAGTCAGCTGATCTCATAATTTCGGTAGGTCATTCCAGAGTCTGGGCACTCGCTATACAGCTGAAGGCCCTGTCACCCATGGAGTGTAGATTAGTGTGGGGCACAACAAGATTGCCAGAATCAGAGGACCTTAGTGGGCGGGCAGGCACATAGTGATGAAGAAGGTCACTGATGTAGTTTGGCGCGAGGTTATTTAAGGCTTTGTAGGTTATTAGTAGGATTTTATATTCGATTCTGTAAGACACAGGGAGCCAATGAAGACGGAGCAGGATGGCTGTGATGTGCTCGCTGCTGCTGGTTCAAGTCAGGACTCTTACAGCCAAGTTTTGAATAAGCTGGAGCTGTGATATAAGATTAGAAGGGGCACACGCCAGCAGCGAGTTACAATAATCTATGCGGGATGTGATAAAAGCAGGGACAAGTTTCTCAGCATTAGAAAAGGAGAGGAAGGAGCGAACACGGGATATGTTACGGAGGTGAAAGTAAGAAAGTTTTTTAATGTGATTTATGTGGGTGGAATAAGAAAGGGAGGAATCAAAAATGACACCGAGATTCTTTGCAGTGGAGGCAGGTCTGATGAGATCACCGCCAAGATGGACTGTGAAGGAGCTCATTTTATTAAGTTGCGCTTTAGTCCCAATTTGCAGGAGTTCAGTTTTATTGCAGTTTAATTTTAAAGAGTTCTGCTCCATCCAGGTTTTAATTTCACTGAGGCAGGTTGTGAGCTGAGAAAGCTCTGATGAAGCTCCACTTTTAACATTGAAGTAGAGTTGAGTGTCATCTGCATAAAAATGATAACCCAGTCCATAGCTACGAATAATATGACCAAGGGGAAGCATAGAAATACAGAAGAGAAGAGGGCCGAGGACAGAGCCCTGAGGAGCTCCTTGTGTGACTGGCGCTGTGCTGGACCTGCTGTTGCCCAGACTAACAAACTCTTGTCTATCAGTCAGATAGGCCTTGAACCACTGGAGGGCAGTGCCAGAGATACCCAGTGGCATGTTCTCCATTCTAGACAGTAGAATGTCATGTCTGACCGGAGTGTCAAATGCTGCGCTGAGGTCTAACAGAATTAATATGCTGGTTTGTCCAGAGTCTGCTGCCATAAGCAAATCATTGGTTACTCGTAGCAGAGCAGTTTCACAGCTGTGCCGCGCCCTGAAACCCGACTGAAATGGTGCCATCAAGTTATTAGAGGTTAAGTAATTGGTGAGCTGGGAGGCTACAACACACTCAAGAGCTTTTGACAGGGAAGGTAAGTGGGAAATAGGCCGGAAATTGTTAAGATTGTCAGCATCAAGACCAGACTTTTTTAACATTGGGGTTACAGAAGCGATTTTAAAAGTGAGCGGCACAGAGCCAGTGTCAAGGGATGAGTTTATTATTGTTGTAACAGTCGGGATTATGGCATGAAGGCAGGACTGAAGTAGTGTGCTGGGGATGGGGTCCAGTACACAAGTAGTCGGCCTCATCTTACAAAGCAGGTGTGACTGGTGAGAACTTAGAGAAGGAGCTGGATGGAGTGAGAAAACAGGGAGAGATATAAACAGATGATACATTTATGTTAGTTGAATTATTTAGATCTTTAATTTTGTTACGGAAAAAGTGGAGGAAATCCTCACAGACTTCAGTAGAAGAGGTAGTTGGGCCAGATGCAGGTTCGAGTAGTTTATTAACTACAGAAAACAAAACCCTTGGGTTATGGTGGCCACTTTCTATTATTCTGCCATAGTGGGTGTTCTTAGCAGCAGTTAGTGCTTCTCTGTAAGCTCTTTGGTGGTCAGAGAAAGCCTGGATGTGCCCGGTGAGGCCAGTCTTACGTGACATTCTCTCAAGGCGTCGGCCAGCTGCTTTCATAGATCGCAATTCTGAGTTATACCAAGGAGCTGAACGTTTAAAGGAAACCTCCTTATGTTTTAAAGGAGCTGTTTTATCTAATGCTGAATGAAGGGCTGAGTTATAGTGATCAACAAGACTATCTAGTGTTGATGGAATAGGTGCAGACTGTAAAAGATCAGAAATGGATCCAGAAAGGACAGAGGGACAGATATTTTTAAGGTTTCTGTAAGAGATTTGTCGTTTACAGGTAAGAGGAGGTAAAGGCAGTGAGACAGTGAAAAATACTGCTTTATCGGCAGAGAGTCCCAAATCAGTGCTGTAAATATTGGCAACAGATAGTCCAGAAGTGCAGATCAGATCCAGTATATGACCACCAGAGTGGGTGGGAAAATCAACATGTTGTGTCGAGTCAAAACAGTCCAGTAAGGAAAGGAATTCATCTCTCAGTTTAGATGTAGTAGTGTCAATATGGATGTTGAAATCACCAAGAAGGATAATTCTCTGAGAGTAAGAGCTTAGGTGGGTTAAAAGTTCAATCAGATCAGATAAGAAGGATGCATTGTATTTTGGGGGACGATAAAGAACAATGAGTGAGACAGGACCTGATTCCGTTATTAGTTTAAGAGCCAGGCACTCAAAAGACAGTGGACAGTCAATTGGGATTCGTTCGTTTTAGCGTGTATTTGTTAAGTCATTACTGTCCAGCGTTGCATACTCACTTTTTTTGAGTACTTTAATTCAAATGAAAATCGGAGTAAAATGAAACCATTTTTGCCACTACTTATATTTAAACAAACTCATTTATTTTAGGTAAATTTGAGTTAATTAATAAATTAAGTTTACTCAATAGTGCAGTATATTAAATCTACTCAAAAATATTGCTTGTAATTTGTTGCCTTATTTTTTTTAAGTAATTTTAACGCAGTATTTTTTACAGTGTGGAAAAGACACTATATAATAGAGAATAAGTGAGAGAAAAATAGAAAAGGCACTACATTTTATAAATATATGTTGTCACACACAAACACATGGCAGGCAGTCAAACGCTGGGTCAGGGGTTAACAAAGTGCACTGATGAGCACCAGAAGGAAAGACCAACTAAACGCCAACCAGCGTCCGCATTCCTGGCCAGGCCACGCCCACCTGCTGACCTCACTTCAGCCTGTTCTCTGATGGACCCTCCTGTTCCCCCCCCCCACCAGCCGGGCAGTTAGTCCTGTTTTGGACACGGTCCTTTATGGCTACTCTGTGGAACCCCAAACCTTCTCTGTCGTTGTGTTTTTTCATTATTATAATTACTATATATATAAATACACATCTCCTCTCTCTATACTGTATATAAAATCCTAAGCCTAAAAGTCCAATGGTTTTGTGCAACATTTTTATGTGACATTTTTTTTGTCATGCTTTAAATCGGGCTTATTTTAAAACCTACATATATATGTGTGGTATTATTCTTTTCAGAATTTATCAAACTTTAATGTGATGTTGTTAGATTTTCAGATTCTTGTTCCATTTTTAAAATTAAACAGAATATTAATCAAACTAAAAAAATATCAAAAACTCACGTCTCGTGAGACAAGACTCTGTGCCAAGAGATTTAATCAGGCCCGCGGCCTGAAATAAAACACAAAGAGTAGGACGGCTGCTGTAGAGGCTTTAAAATGTTCAAAGTGCCATGCGAGATGACGATCACATGGCATGGCAGCAGCAACAAGCCCACAGCTGATCGAGCAAAGAGGAGGTACAAAAAAAAAAAAAAAAGGTATTTGTTCCCCTTTGAATTACAGTTAAAGAGGGGGTTCGGGGGAGCAAACGGAACCACCTGGGGTGCCTTCAGGCCCCCTCTTCACAACGCCAGTGGCAGAGACATGAAGTGGCTGGCACACAGCGCAGGCTGGGGGGGGCGGGCGGCGGTTTGAGTGAAGTAAGCAGGGGGCGAACCCCCTAGAATACATATATATATATATATATATATAGAAAGTGGTGGGAAATACACTATATAAGAGACAAATAGATAGAAAAGGCACTATATAAAAGACAATAAATAATAGATATATGGATGGGAAAGATAAAATTGAATAGAAAGAGAGAGGTAGGAAAGGTGCTTTCTGATAGACAATGAGAGGCAGGGGTAGAAGAGACACAAAAAGAAAAGTAAGGAGAGAGAGTGCGAGACAGGAAAGGCGCTATATAAGACACTATGAGACAGAGTGACACAGGAAAGGCGCTATATAAGACACTATGAGACAGAGTGACACAGGAAAGGCGCTATATAATAGGTAGTCAGGCAGAGTGAAGGCAGAGCAGCTCAGGGTCCTGCAGAACGTCCAGGATGATGTGGGCGGTCGGCTCACAGGCTGCCGTTATCTGGCCATTACAGTACTTGGTGAATAAACTGCACTGACTTGACAAGAGTGAGCGTGATGTGCCATCAGTTGCCATGTTGGGAGGAGACTTCCACTTGTCGTGTGTACATGGAGTTAACATGAGATGTGACGAAGGCTTGGAGGGGCTTCTCCATACCAGAGAGGCAGAGGAGACAGAAATAATAAACTTTGATAATGCCATTTATGTGAGCTAAATAAGAAAGGGAGAAATCAAAAGATGAACGCATGTCCCAAATAAATGTGGCTACACTGGCATTCCGTGCCTCGCCTCGCCTCGGGCACACAGCACTTTGGTAACAGAACAGGATGTCATAACTTGAATTTCTAACATGAAGCCTCCTTGATGTCCTTTGACCAGTCGAGCTAAAGCAGTGAAAAGCCATTTTCAGCCTCATTATCAGCAGTTCATGACTGAATGGTGCGGTTTCTAAAAGTGCCAGTCATCAAACCATCACTTAAAAAGTCAGCCCTGGGCCCTCCTACACTTAATAATTACAAACCCATTTCAAAGTCTAAAATACTTGAAACAATCAGCTTCAGTCTCACCTCACACATCACAATTTATTTGAAAAATTCCAGTCTGCCTTCCGCACTGTTCACAGTACAGAAATGGCACTGACGTGCGTTGTAAACGACATTCCGATCTCTCCGATGAAGGAAACGCCACTGTAATGATGTTGTTAGCCTTAAGAGCATCAACACCACCAACCATTCGATTTTACTGCCATGGGACTCACGGGCACCGTCCTCGGCTGGCTTAGTTCTTATTTATCAAATCGATTTCAGTGCGAACAGAAATGTGCTGACATTTACACTCACAAGTTGAATATGGTGTCCCGCGGGGTGCAGCACTCACCCCGTTACTGTTTTCACTTCACGGGCTTCATCTCCATTTGTACACAGACATTAATTAAAACATTCGAACACTCGAGACGAGAACAGGCCTATTCACTGATATCTTCCAAGAAAACATCAAGTCGAGTTTTGAAAGTCCCTAACGTCTTACTGTCTACCACACTACCTGGTCGCTTATTCCAAGTGTCTATCGTTCTTTGTGTAAAGAAAAACTTCCTAATGTTTGTGCGAAATTTACCCTTCACAAGTTTCCAACTGTGTCCCCGTGTTCTTGATGAACTCATTTTAAAATACAAGTCTCGATCCACTGGACTAATTCACTTCATAATTTTAAACACTTCACTCAGGTCTCCTCTTCATGACTGTAAAGGCTCAGCTCTTTTAATCTTCACTCATCACTCATCCCCTGTAGTCCTGAATCAGCCTAGTCGCTCTTCTCTGGACCTTCTCTTGTGCTGCTGTGTCCTTTTTGTAGCCTGGAGACCCAAACTGCCACAGGACTCCAGATGAGGCCTCACCAGTGTGTTATAAAGGTTGAGCGTCACCTCCTGTGACTTGTACTCCACACATCAAGGCGCTATATAACCTGACAGTCTGTTAGCCTTCTTAATGGCTTCTGAACACTGTCAGGAAGGCGATAGCTTAGAGTCCACTATGACTCCTAAATCCTTCTCATGAGGTGTACTCTCACTTTTCCGACTGCCCACTGTGTATTCAAACCTAATATTTTTACTTCCTATGTGTAATTACATTACTTTATATTTACTGACATTAAATTTCATTGTCCACAAATCTGCCCAAGCCTGTCTGCTGTCCAAGTCCTTCTGTGATGATATAACGGATTCCAAATTATCTGCTAATCCACCTATCTTGATATCATCTGCCAGCTTCACCAGCTTGTTCCTTATATTCCTATCTAAATCATTTATAGATATTAAAAATAGCAGCGGCCCCCGCACTGCCCCCTGCTGGTCACCACTCTTAACATCGGCCAGTTCTGATGAGGTTCCTCACACCATCACCCTCTGATTCCTGTGTCTGAGCCAATTCTGCACCCATCTAAAAACGTCACCCTGAACTGCCACTTCTTTTAACTTGATGCCCACCTCTCACGTGGCACCTTATCAAATGCTTTCTGAAAGTCCTCATCAGTCACATCATCTCCTCCACGCTGGTCGTATCTTTTTGTTCTTCCTCATAGAATTCCAGCCTGTTAATAAAACACGACCTCCCTCTTCTGAGCCCACACTGACTGTCCTGTCCTTGCCAGGCGTTGCTCAGTCTTATCCTTAATCATTCCTTCAGTTGATTTTCCTGTGATGCCCGTGAAGCTTATTGGCCTCTAGTTGCTCTGATCGGCCCTGTCGCCCTTTTTATTTAATGGGATGATATTTGCCATTTTCCAGTCCTTCAGAATCTCTCCAGTGCTCAGTGACTTCCTAAAATATGTGTCAGTGGTTTCTATCTGCACTTGCTGGCCTCCTTAAGACCTCGAGGGTAAATATGATCTGACGAAACCCACTTACACCTTTCTTTCAGGTCATATGACGTTTCTCTGATGTTCTCCTTAATTTAACGTGTCAGTGAGTTAAGGGGGTGGATGGATGAGAACAACCGGCCACCGAAAAAACAGAAACAGAGGAAACGATGAGACCAGCACAATATTCTGTCACCATCCGTTTTATTGACTCGGCGCGTCATTTAAGACACACACTACTATCCATAACATGGTTTTTCCACCTTAAACATGTTGGAAAGCTAAGACATTTTTAAAATATGCAAAATACTGAGAAATAAATTCTTGCATGTCTTTCTAGTAGGACTGACCACTGCGATGAGGAGTTCACCGGCTGCTCAAATCGTTCTTTACACGGCCTTCAGTTCAATCAAAATGTTGCTGCAAGAATCCTGACAAGAACAAGAAAGCTCACGCGCATAACCCCAGTCGTCAGGTCCTCATACTGGCACACTGGCACCCAGTCAAGTGTCAAAGTCCTCCTTTCAACATAAAAACCCTCCAAGGGCTGAGGCTCTGCTTACTTCTCTGAATTTACCAACCTGAGCAGACATCAAGATCTTAAGAAATAAGAGCAGGAGGTCGCGCTTCGAGCTGTGGACTGATCTGTCAGCTGGTATAAGAAGTGCCCCTTCACTCTCACCACTTCAGTACCCTGGGCATACCCTGACTAGAGCTGCTGCTTAGTTGTGTGAACTGCGTGGCGTTTTTTTAGTCATTTGCACAGAATTACAAGTCATGTGATTTTTATAAACCGCTACTTACCCTCCAGTGTTCTGTTTCTCTTCTTAGGGTCTGAATGTCCCACTTGGTGCCATCTGTCCTGCCAATGGGTACTGTGTAGGGTGACCATATTTTGATTTCCAAAAAAGAGGACGATCGGCACGGCCTCCAGACGAATTCAGACAAGCTTCTTGGTGGTCGATGAACATTATTCATTATACTTCAATGGTGCAGAATTAACCTCTGTAATAAAATAAAATGAAATCTGTAAAAACGTATAACAAAGTAATAGCTCTCTTAGACTCTTCCAATAAATAATGAAATATTGTTCTAAATATGAACTATTCTGTTCCAGCTTCAACAATATATCTCGTAAATGTAATAAAATAAATAACAGAAGAGTCTCACAAAGACAAAAAAACTTAAACAAAAAGAATCTAGACTTTTCATCTTTAGTTCTCTTCTTCATCCTCCCCATATTTTGCTGTAGAGCTGATCTTTCCTAGCAGTTTTCGATAGCCTAACAAATCAGCATGAAAGTCTTTGCAAGACATGTCTCTGAAGTTGTACTGAACTAGCAGAATCCCCTTTAGTGGCTCTACGGAGAGCTGGTTCCTCTCCTTGGTCCACTGGCTTTGCATTAGTGAAAAAACCCTCTGAACATTCGCGTTGTGAGAGGGAAGTGCAAAGACAAACTGTGCAATTGTCAGTAGCTCTGAGTAACATGCAGTGCTTTTCAAAATATTTGGTCCACTTCTGGTGTACCTGCAGGCCACTGAACTCCTCATCATGGTTGCACGTTTCTGTGAATTTCCTCAGATTGGTGACCTGGTCAAAACACTTCACATCGTCAAGTGCCACCCCCTTCTCTCCAAGGTAACTGATGCATGCCTCCACATCATTCCAGTTTGGTGGCTCACTCCGATCCATCCACATGAATGTTGAGAACTCTTCCATGGGAGTCACCCACTTCTCCAGATACTCCAGACATGCACTGTACATGCCATGCACATCTGCGCAGAACTGGTCACAGCCTTTGTCAAGTCCATCTTTGCGCTTCTGTGCCAGTAGTCCCTTAACTTTAAGGGACATGAAGTTGTTGCTCTTGCGTTGAAGAAGAATGGTATGCATATTGTTTAATATCTTCTTCACTTCCAGAATGGACATGTTCTCCTGTTCCATTTCTTGAATGTGGGTGTGGAACACAGACATGAGTGTGTGCATGTGCCAAAGGTAGATTTCAGCAAAATCATTTTCAAAAGGTGGCTTTTGCTGAGACAGAAAATACGCCTTTAAAGCTGGAAACATCTGTAACATCCTCTCAATGCTTGGGAACAATGACGGCCACCTTGTCTTGCTGTGAGAGAGCGTCCTTCTGTGATCAGTCTCAACAAACTCACAATACTCCTTCAGGCTCTCAGTGCGCACAGTGTAAATGTGAAAGTACTGGTAGATTTTGAATATGATATTCTCAATGTCAATTTCTATTGTGCCTGCCCCATGGTGTGCACAGTTATTCAATATGTGTGCTGGGCAACCCACACCGATCAGAGTCAACTCTTCAAATCTGCAAACACATTCTTTCCACCTTCATCACGTCGGATTCCTCCAAAATTTGTGTTGCAATTGTCTCCGGTAAATGCAATGCATTTTTCCGACAGATTGTTTTTTGCCAGGGTTTCTGCTGTCTCATTGGGTTTGTCTTTCACTTCGATCAATTTTGTTTGCACGCCACCCTTCTTCCAATCAAAATACTGGATTATGACTGGGAATATTGTCACTGCTCCGTGGTTACTCCCGTCCTGTACTGGATTACTTTGAGTGCTTCATGAGTGATTTCAACAGAGTGGGGGGCGATAGCACCATTGACGATGGCGAGCACTACTAAACTTTTTTGCAATGTCAGAGTCAGGAAATGCCTTTTTAAGCAAAGTACTGGTGCAGTCCATGGACCTGTAACCGTTGTCACGTTTCACTGTATGAAAAGCCATTGCACCTTCTGCTGCATTTACATCATCCTCTCTTTTTCCTGGTCTGACAAAAAACTCTGTCAACTTTGCAGATGAACTCTCACCTCGCACAGCTTTTTTATGTTTCTCGGTGTCCATGTGGGCTTTCAGATCCCCAGCACCTTTATTGGATACCGAGACGTATGTACCGGCTTTGCACACGGTGCACTCCGCCTCCCACTTGTCCCGACCGGGACGGTATGTGGGAAATTTTCTTTGCAGTTCATCGGTGAAGCTGCACTTACGCTTCGGCATTTTCCCTGCTATACTGCTCCGCTCTCTGCTCTGATCCCTGTCTGTGTCTGTGTGTTGGCACGCGCGGCGCAGACCTGCCCACAGGGCAGCCTCCCGGTAATTACGTCGCGCAAAAAAAGTAGTACCCTAGTATCGTGTGCAAAACGCCAGTCCATTTACGTACACGCGTAATGGTCCTATGAAAAACCGGACATTTTCGTGAATTTATAAAACCCGCCAGGACGCCCCGGACAGGACGTAAAAAGTGGACATGTCCGGGCAAAAGCGGACGCTTGGTCACCCTAGTACTGTGGGCATTGGGATCATTGGATGAGCAGATTCTCTCATCAGACTCCATTATAGAATGACCAGCAGGTGGCTGCGGTCTCCAGGGGTCCAAAGTGTCCTAACTGACTGTGGACCCCCAGAGGTTTCCCCCATTAGTGCTGCTGACTGAGTTTCTGTGTTCACTTCATTGATGGATGGATGTTGTTGGCTTCCATTTTGGTGTTTTAACAAATTGATTTCTTTACGTGATTTGAAAAATTTGTGTTTGTGTTGTACTTGAGAATTTGTCACAGCGCTCTGTCCCTGCACTCAGTGCAAAAGACACAGAACCGAACTGTTTGAAAAAGACCCCGTAGCACTCACTCGGGGTCCCATTAGTGCGTCAGTGTTGGATGAAGGCCTCTGGAATGTTCAGTACAGTAAATATGGAGAATGCTATGCACGTCTGATGGGTACAGATGCGCCACCTCGCCCCTGCGCCCTCGGACAGTGGCGTGGCGCACTTCCTCTTTCTTTAAGAGCTCCTCCCACTGACCCCAGCATTTTCCTGGTGAGTGCTGGGACTTGAAGTCCTCCCGACAGGGGGCCATGTGCTCATATCAATATTTAACATCCATCTTCCCCACGTCCCACCTCAGATTATGTGGGTTGGAAAAAGGACGCACGGACGGACGCACGGACGGATGATTTAGCGGCAGTAGGAATGACGCCGCGCGCAGTTTAGTGCGGCAGTGAAGTCCGCATTCACAGGTCGTTTTGAGATTTTCACTGATGAAGTCGAAGTTGATTGCTTCTTCTTGGCACGCTGAATGTATTACTGGGGTCTTTGGGGGGGTTAAAGACGAGATTGAGAGAAGGCTCTGGGGGGCCCAGGAAAGTCCAGTCGGCTCCAACAGAAGCAAACGTTTAAAAGGCTCAGAGAAGCCCCGGCTTGAGTGTCATTTTGTCTTTGACGTCACCGTCACCCCCGCCATCATCAAACACGTGTGGCGCTCCGATTTTTTTATATTTCCTACAAAAGGCTCCACCCTCTTTCTAGAAGTCTCCTGAAGTGCTGGCTGGATGAACCTCTGCCACTCAAGCTTTTAGCCCCATCCTGCCCTGCCCCCGAGGGGTGCCCACAGGCCACCGCCTTCCAGTTGTACCCGCTCTGTGCCCAAGGCCCATAGGGCATTGCCAGTTGTGCCACCTACATTTGATTTATCAACATCAGGACCAGCAGGCAAAAACCACGACAAGTCAAGTGCATGTGTAGGCCCTGCAGGATTTCCGAAGCTTTAATGGCGGTTTGATGCCACATCCTGTACCAATGCAAATCCCCGGGTGAAGCACCGTTTGCAACTCCAGCACATCAACAGCCTCACCCTGGAAGTCTACGGTGAAGAGAAGCCACACGAAGCAGCCTGACAGCTGAAGGGGCACATCGTCACCTTTATGACTTTAGGGCCACCATGAATGCTGCCGCTGCTATCCACAGATTTTAAGGAGCACCGGCTGTTTTAGGGTCTTCTGTGTGGATGACGTGCCCTGTCGGCAGGTAAGTGAAAGGTCCCATGGCAGATGCCGCTGCAGTTTGTCTGGACAGGCTGGCACTGACCCGGCTACGACGGTCACCAGTGACACCGAGTGATTTGTAGCACACGTGATTTTCAGGCTTTCTGGGGGTCCACAGGATTAATTAAGCCTTTGGTATGACAGTTTCAGGACCTTGAGGGTCCTTTCTTTGGCTGGGCTGCAGTGCCAATCCACGTGACTTCAGTTTTGCTGCACCTTCATTTGATCCGAGAGACCTAAAGTACGCCCGAGCATCACGACGGCCGTGAACAACTTGGGAAAGACAGAGAAAAGTGGGACCACACTGGACCACCTGATGCCAAGGATGACCAGAGGTGGCAAGACGGTCAGGCACCTGGCCATATGATCTTCAGAATCAGGGGGGGCTTTATATAGCTCAAACACCTCCAGACTGGCGTAGCATTGGGCGCACCAGAGGAACTGGCGAAACAGCTGGCACAGAGCCAGTATTATGGGATGGAGCTGAAACAGACACCTTGAGAAGCTCCAAGAAAGACCTGGAGGTGACTTGGGGACAGCTGAGCTCTTAGCTAAACTGACGAGTGACTGTGATGGGCACGCGATCAAAGGCACTGCTGATGCCTACCTGCCTACGGTGGTCCGTCAACAACACATTGACAGCGTCATCTACGCGCTCCTCCACAATGTGGCACTGCTGCCACACGTTCTCACATGATGGGGACACTGCATGGGACATCGGAGGAGCCACAGCTGGTGAATTCTGAGTGGCTGAGCTCCTGTGCCACTCTTCTATCGAGGGGATTTCTTTAGCTAATCTTCAGACCACGCTCATCATCACCCAGGTCTCCATATAAAACGATACGAGGCAAACGAGATGGTGGCACCCAGCGAAGCAGCTGACTCCTTGTGACTCCGCCATCTGCTCTCTAGAGGGTCTCAGCATGGCGGACTTTCTCTCGCCACGTCATCGGCAGAATCTTCCGGAGGCAGCGCATGTGAACGGCCTCAGCAGGTTTTATGTGAAGAGCCCAAGTCTCTGTGGCATCCAGCAGTCTTGGCGGGCAAACAGGGGGCTCGGTCTGACAACACCAAAGCCACCGCGAAGACAGTGGGGACGTTCTCAGGCACTTCTTTGCCCACGTCGCTGGCAGACTGGAGTCATCACTGGAGGTGCCCGTCGGCAGTTTGTTTCCAGCCTGAGATGATGAATCCATGGAGGAAGCGATGGGGGGGCTGCAGGCATGAGGGGTGAGTGGCAGCGCCAGAGAGCGTCGGGGAAGGAGCCTTGGATTTCATACTGGAGGTTCGGGGGGGCTTTGGACTCAAACGTCACCGTCCGCTTCAGTGAGGACACAGTGAGGGTGACTGGCCTCGGGTCACAGAGCACATCATTGACCGATGACGGCGGAGTAAAAAGGGGGGTGACGAGCTGACAGGGGGACAGTCGTTTAGGTGTGGAATTTTATTAAAGAAAAGGAGAAGGAATGTCTGCCATTCTGGGCTGGAGGAACTGGGAGGTGAGCAAGGAGCAACTTTGAGGGTCTTAGGAGAGAACAAAGCCCACCGGTCATCATCTCTGTAAGGCCCGTGTGCCACCAGGAGGTACGAGCTATCGAGGTGTTGGCCAGTTGCTGTCATAAGTTAAAGGAGACAGGGGGACTTACGTACGTCATCTAATACGGGGGACAATCAGGCGAGGGGGCCGCGAGGTCAGGGGAGCAGATGTTTGTGTCAGAAAATGAAAAGAGGAGGAGGAAGGCGGTCACTCTGTCACCTCATGACCCCAAGGGGCCCAGCGGGCACTCACTCACTCCATGGAAGCTCTGGGTGGTCTTTGTGGCAGGACCGTCCTAGCATGCTGGTTGTGTCGGACCACCTCGTTTACACCTTTGTGAATTGAACCCCTAAACCCCCAATACATTGAGATGTTAAACCTTGAGGGCCCAGGCAGGAGCCCACGCTGGATGGGGTGCCAGTCTCCTTAGGGCCCCCCGCCCAACCAATTTAGTTTTTATAAGGAGACACAGGGAGACCACCAGACTGCATAATGGACCAGGAGATGAGCCCAGTGTCCTACAGCAGCCATGGTCACCACGCTGCCCGCTGCCATACCCATTCTCAGACCCACTTAATGGAGCCCCCTGGCTGTCACATATCACCAGGCTGTGTGGATGTCAGAACTGCAGAGAATGGTGCCATCCATTGGCAGTCTGCTGGTTTTGGGCCCACTGGCAGAGCAGGGGTTTGCCAGCTGCTGGCTTTAAGGTGTCTTTGCTCTGAAACTAGAAAGGAAAAGTAAATTTGCATCTAACAGCTGGCAGCGCCTCGCCGAGTGCCACATAAATGGAGGGTGTTCTGGGCGTGGAGCGAGACTGGACTCTCTCAAAGAGGACATTAAGATCGAGGCCAAGCCGCACGATCAAAGTGTTTGCAGGCGTCAAGGCGAAGGGGATTTCCCACGGGCCTCAGATCAGGACCGCCACGTCATACGAGGAAAGCATCAGCTGTGGCCACGTGGCACCTTCGTGTGGACCACCTCATCCTCGGCCTGCCCAGCCCCACCTGATTACTGTGCTGAGCCTGCAGCCCCCCAAACCCCACTTCACCCCCTCCAGGTGTCAGTCTTGTCATTCTGTGCCATTTAGCAGGATGGCATAAGGCTGGTGGTCAATTTTGGTTTATCCTGGAGGTGCGTTGCTTAACTGAATGCATGTCATCCCACATCAGCCCTCCACATGTCACAATGATACGGATTAGGAATTGAAGAGCAGCACTGCCCGTGGTGGGCACACCAAACAAAGCCAGCGCAAACTGACTGGCATCACTGTGGGGCTCATGACCGCCAAGTCTGAGTCCAGGACTCCTGTGGTCTGCCATTGGGCTCAATGAACTCCACTCCAGCGCCAGGGCAGGCGACCAATAAAGAGGACAAAAAGCAGCTAATGATGGACACTGGGCATTAGAAGACCAGCAGGGATGAGACTGGCATACAGAAATGGGCACTCAGGAAAGAAAATGAGGAGAAGCTTTTAATGGGGAAAAAAACCATAACCAAGGAAATGAAGAAGTAGAAATTATTCCCCCCCCCCCCCCCCGCCCCCCAAAAAGGATGGGGGTCCAACTGTGGCTATGCTTGACTCTGGGGGCAGTCCTGGCTGGCACTGCAGTCTTTGATGCCATCACCCATTATAATAAATCAGTCCGCCCCATTGTTCCTCTCACCTCCACTGCAGGGGTTTCTGAAGGCAGTCCTGTGTGGAGCCCCCAGCCGGGGCGCTATATAACAAAGCCACACTTCATGGTGGGCATTCCATGAGCGTGGCACCCCCATCTGAGATGTCTGCTCCATTTCTGGTGAAGTGAGGGATGAGAGTTCAAGTGGGCAAGGACACAGTGCTGGACTGGCAGCGCATGTGACCACTCTTTGTGCCCCACGATGGTTCAGCACCCTTCATTTGATGCCATGATGTCAGAGTTCATTGGCTCTTTCCTTGGGTCCATTTTGCTGCCCTCTCTGCCACTAAATGGGGGAAATTCAGCTGAGATCGCAGCACAGGAGAGACAGGCAGAGAGGGCCAGGAGGTGCCAGTCTCGTGTCTTCTCGCCACTCGGCCACCCATCTCTCCTTCCTGTGTGTCTCGTGCCCGCTTGCCCGGCTGTTGCTAGAGCTCGATGACCCCAAAGAAGCTGTACTGGCGGTTGATCCTGAAGGGGCTGTTGAGCTCCACGATTAGCCTGTCGCCCTCCTTCAGTTTATGGCTGCTGGCGAGGAGGACTGAAAGGAAGCCCGTGCCGTTTCTATTGCCCGGCCAGTCCCGGCGGTTAAGGGTCTCGTTCTGACCACCGTGGTCTTTGGTCAGGGAAACGGAGAAGATGCCGGCGGACTTCAAGACGCTCGTATGCGGTCCGGTCACCTGGGCATAGACGAAGTAGTGGCCGTCCTTGGTCACCGTCAGCTCGCTCCCTGCCAGGCACACAAACAAACACAATTAGACGTGAAATGTGCAAACGGCCGCCACCTCTGCTCACCTGGGCCTGCCGTCCACATCAGGGGGTCCGGGGGGCCGCCGTGCCACCTCATTTGTAGCTTGCAGCCCCTCGGAGGCCAAGACAAGCAGCCACCTGTGCATCCTTTAAATATTTAACAAGAAAAAGGAGCGAAGCTCTGAGAAGTGAAAACCAACAGCACTGGAAAAGTCAAGATGAGCGCTTGAGGAGCCGATGAAGCACATGAATCAGCCTGAGGTGGCTGGTCAGCCGAGTCTTCAGAAGACGGACAAAGAAACTCAAAGCAAAGCAAAGCAAGGAGTTCGAGAGCCCTGATCAAGGTGGGCACGAGGTGACCGCCATGCTGACTCAGCCCCAGAAGCAGAGTCCCCAGTTAGTCACTGGATGTGTCACAGTGTGTCCCCAAGCGGTCACGGGTTCAGCCCGATCCACAGACCCAAGTGACGTCTCAGCCTGCTGCTTCTTCTTTCTTACTGTTTTTTTTTATACTTAGAGAATGCCAACTGTGTTTTTGTGCCAATTTTCAAATATAAAACTTGTATGGAAATGTGCCAATGTACATGTAAGTGACATGCATGAAAGGAGCTCAAGGCGCTTTATAGCACTGATGGCCATTAGTGACGCTACAGGTCACAAATACTAAACGTGTCACCTCATCACGAGTATGTCATACATACGTCACCCCTTTGGTAGGCACACCCTGAAACCCACTGGCATTGTGGGGACAGCAGAAATCTTTAATGTCCAGTCGCCAGGACAGGAACGCGCTAGAAGACCTAAAGTGGGCCAGGAACCCCCCGGGGGTCTCACAGCTCTGCTGCTGTCTATTGGTGGAGACCTAAACTGCGTCCCGTGGGCCACATGGGGCACAGCCAGGTGAAGTGACCTGCTCAGGGTCACACCGTGACACCTACAACCTCAGTGTCCGAGATCCACACCGTCGTCCATGACGCCACTGGCCTTTGAGGCTCTTTATGGCTAAGCCCATTGGCCCGTTTATCTTCAAGCGGGTGGCCGACCATCATGTGCTGCAGAAACGGCCGACACCCGCCACGCGTGCTAAACTTTTATAAAAACTTCCAGAAGTACAAAGTCGGGTCTCACGTGCGGCCGTTTCTACACTGCGGCTGCGTGAACCGGCAAGCGCAAAGGAGGGGCGGCGGACGAAACGCACGGCGAGCACGTGGTCACAATTCAGGCCCGGGAGCCCCGCCCCCTTGCTCGGCGTCAGCGTTCACACCCAAGCGCGGGCAAATCACAGCGCCGTGCGCCCCGACTGGGGGCTAAGGGCGGGTCTTCCGTTGGAAATGATTGGCAGCTTCTTGAAAATGCAAAAGGATTTGCGGCTTGAAATCTGACCAAAGATCTGCTGCTTCGGGCGCTGCCAGGTATGGCGGGTATAGCAGAGTGGAAACCCACAGCTGACAAACGGGCCCGCTGAGGCAGTGCGGTGTGGTGATGAAGGCTTCGGGCTTCACACTCTGAGGTTAGAAAAAAACACACAAAAAAACCCTCAAAACTTCAAACACCTCAAAAAACAAAAACAAAAACTGGGCCCGTCCTGCCCAGAATTAGGGAGGCAGAACCGCTAGTGGCATTCCTGGGGGATGGGGGATTGGACCTCAAGACCTGAGGCTTTGTCCCGTTAGTGACAAAGTGTGACCCTGAACCAGTCACATCACCTGCCTGCGCTCCAGTAGGAAATACGAAAGAAATGCGCCCAGTGGTATCTCAGATGGTGCCAGCCGCCTTGGATAAAAGAGTTAGCGAAGTGATAATCTAGCGGGGATATTCGGCGTAAGCGAGACATTTGCCATGTAACTTTCATATTTTCTATTCTGGATAACAAGGAACATTTTTTTGGGGGGGTTCATGTTCAGCACCTTCTGAATATGACAGATGGCACTGACTGTGACTCATATAGCGAGCACCGCCTGGGTGACCACTTATACTCGCCATTGTCGATTGTAATGTGGCGGAGGGGCTTCGAAATGGAATTATTATTATTATCATCATCATCATCCGTGATGTTTTATAGCATTTGTGGTACAGCTGCTTCAATTCCACTTGCAGCGCAGGCTCGGGGTCACATCGTGTCACCTCCTGCGGGCTTCAGGTGTCAGGCTTAAGCACTGTGCCACACTGCCTGTCTGCTATCAGTTGAAAATGACGAGGACTACAGAACATGAAAGGCGCTATATAAGCGCACAGATTCACTCGCCACCCTGCGCCCCGCTGCCTCCATCAGCCGCACTTTTAATTATCGCTGAATATTTGAGAGTGAAGTGACTCGGTCAGGGTCACACTGGCACTGCAGCAATGGTTTTGGGGTCTAGCGCCTCCACCATTACCACTGCCAGTGGCCACATTGTGCACACCGAGGTCGCGCAGTTGTCACTTGTGTGCTTGCCCCCTAAAGCATTCACCGCTCCCGGTGAGCCACGCGCCCAGGCGCAACTCTGTGCTGCGCCCCCTGCTGGCGACCGGCCCGCACTTACACGTATCTCGCCAGTTCGCAGCAGTCCTGGAAGGGACGGTGGTCTGCAAAAGAAACAAAAAGCAAAGAAGGTTAAATGTGAGAAAGACACCACCTGCCGGGGACGCCGACGGCTGCGCCTACCTTCAGCGGGAGGGTCCTCGTCAGGTCGCTCAGCTCCTGCAGCAGGTGGGCTCTCCAGTAGAGCGAGCAGAGGCCGGCTGACAGCGTGGAGCTGAGCAGCAGGCTCAGGCCGGCCAGGAGGAGGAAGACACGTTTAGTGACGAGTGGGCGCTCGGGACCCGCCATCCCCATGAAGTCGTGCACGTCCATGTTGAAGCCGCTGGCGCGCCGAGCCGCCCTTTATAGAGGGAGCTGCGCGGAGGCCCCGCCCACAGGAATAACAATACTGTAGTAATAATAAAAAAAACAGAAACCCGAACTTTCCCTTGGCGCGCGGCCACGTCGGCGGCTGGAATTGCGCTAGCAGGGAGAGGGAACTCCTCGAGTTTCGCCGAGGATGAGGCAATGGCAGGGAGTCCTGGCTGTATATAGCGCCTTGGATGGCATGGCGGGGGCTCCTTGGAATTTTATCGCTCGCGCCTCCGCACATTCCGTCCGCCTCTGCAGGCGCTTGGCGAAGGAAAACTGGTGAGGTCTGCGCATGCGTGCCACCACTGACCCGCCCCGGCGGCCGCAAGTTCTCTGCAAGAAAACTAAAGAATCCATCATCCATCCAGCTATAGCCTAATTACAGGGTCACGGGGGTCTGCTGGAGCCAATCCCAGCCAACACAGGGCACAAGGCAGGAACAAACCCCTGAGCAGGGCGACAATTTAGGATCGCCAATGCACCTGACCTGCATGCCTTTGGACTGTGGGAGGAAACCCAAGCAAACTCCACGCTTCGAACCCGGGTCTCCTACCCACTGCGCCACTGTGCCGCCCCAAACTAAAGAGTTACATTTAAATTTGTGTAAACGATCGTCAGATATAAACTCTCACAAATATGATTACTCTTGAGAGCGCCAGCTTCCTAATGGCAAGGATAACAGCGGGCGCCTTTCACCCACCAGTTTCCTTCATTTGCCGTTTGTCGTTGAGACCAGCGGGGGAACCCAAGTCAGTTTGTTTATTTCGCACTCTGGTGTTCCAGTCAGAGGAGGTAAACCTGCGGACTTCAAGCTTACCTCGTGCCCGTCGTCTGTGCTTCGTGCAGGTGGGCATTTCTCACTCCATATTGTGCAGCTCCCATTGGGTACACAGATTATTGTAGCACCTCAGGAGGGGGGAGGGACCAGGCCACCTTGCACCCCAAGGATGAAGTTTGTGTTGCCCTTGCGAGCGAAGGTTCTGAGATCAGGGCAGAGTGGCACCCCTGGGTCCGGACCTGAGAGGGACACGCTCTTCAGGTGGCCACTGACGGTCTGAGGGGCAGGAATCCCCGGAGAAGGAGGGAGGTGCAGACGCAGCACACAGAGGGCACTCCGACGTGAACCCCGGCCTAGAGGATAGGGTGGCATATGGGGTGCCACTGGGCCAAGACATGTGGGAACAGACAAAGGGTCAGAGTGGCTGGGAGCACATGCCACCACTGGGCCAGAGCGGCATGATGGATGCAGGGGCTGAAGATGCCAGCAGGTCCTCGGTGGCCTAATGCCACTCCTCCATGTGCCGTGCCACCAGGTCCTTCTATTATCTTCTCAAACTCCTTGAACTCGACTCGGAGTTGCTGGGTGTGAGCCTCTCCAGGCAGCATTAGCCTTAAGTCAGGGAAGAGCACTGGACAGGATGCCCATCAACTGCAGTGCCCGCACTTCGGAGTCATTTTGGAGTGGGCATGCTTTTGTGATGTTAGAGAGAAACCGCGCAGGTCCATGTTGGGTCCATGTTTGGTCCATGATACAGCCTCACTAACCCCAGCGCCAATCCTGTTATCGTTATTTAAACTAGTCAAAGTACCCGGCGCTGACTGGGCACAAGTAAGTGGTGAAAACAACACAACGTGTGATGAAGCAAAAGACAAACTCGTGGCCAAGCATGGCATCCCAGTTAGTTGAGAAGGAAAAGCCGGACCTGCGGCCTTCGATGACAGCCCACTTGGGCCGAAACACAACCTTGTGTGCACTGACAATGGCGTCCTCCCATCAGCCCTAGCGCTCTCCGCTCCTGCTGCCTGATGGGAACTGTAGTCCCCCATGTCGCCACTGGTTTTTGCATTGCCTCCCTCCCAGTATGCCATGGGGCTGATGGTTTTGGTTGAATCCACAGCAATGGAATGGAAGGTGTCATGAGAACTGGCTGAGCCATCGCTGCATGACTGGCAAACAAACTGGCAGACAAACGGCTTTACACAGAAGACTATTATGGGATGGCACGGTGGGTAATCATCAGTGCTGCCCGTGTGCCTAACAAGGGGCTGCTGGACCAAAGGTGGGCCCCCATTTCTACCAGCAGTAGATGATGGCACAGGAGTGTAGAGCGCCATTCCAAGGCCTTGACCACCTCAGAGGACTCCATTGGGCTTTGCACGCGGCTCTCGATGACGAGGGGCTTCTGTGCCACGCAGCCTTCTGCTTTTGTGTTTTATACAACAATTCAGCCCCAGTGACGTCTGCAGGTGACGGCGTCTAATTGGGTTCTGCGCATCGATGGAGAAACGTCTGGACTCGAGGGGCCCGGCGGTAAATGACGCTCACGTTAAAAGGCGCGTTAACGCAGATGACATTTCTATTGTGTTTTGTTCAAAATTAAAACGCATTTCATGAATCGATCGACTCAAATATCAACGGTGGAGCGTGAAAGCACCGAGACCCCCTTCACCATCGTGCAGATTTCAGCTTTAATGGATAAGTCTGCCCGCACGCAAACACCCCAAGTGACGACATGTGACCAGGAAGGGCCGCAGATTTCTGTAAAATCCCCCGCGACGGGGCCCGCCACACCGTGCCCCCTGTTGGCTCGAGTTCTCCTTGAGATGTTTGTAGAACTTGACTGGCGTCACCCTGTGACAAGCTGAACTGGCTGGGTGGGCTTCATTTACCGAGTCACGTGAGGGTCCCTCAATTCACAGTGCAGGTCAGGACAACAGCAAGCCATGAAGTGCAAGTGGTGAGGCGGAGATCAGGGCGAAGTTTGGGCCCACCAGAGCTCTTCCTGTCCGGTCAGACTGAGTCAGTGGGCAAGACGGGCCCTGGGCAGGGGGGTTATGAAGAGCCCAGTGGCCAGTCTGCTGTTGGAAGGACGGTCACCTCAGCGCCACTCCACCATCGGGCATTTATGGTGGGCCGGCCAGACAGGTGACACTCGTGAGTCAAAGGCATGTGACAACTGTGAGTGTCAGGGAAAGATTGTGTGCCCTGATGAGACAAAGACTGAAGTCTCGGGGCAGACCTCCAAGCACTAGACCTGGCACTGCCCATCACCTGCCCGATGCCATCCCTACCATGAAGCATGATGGTGACAGCGTCAAACGATGGGAAAAGGGGGACCGATGAATGAGGCCCAGAGGACAATGTGGAAAAAAACCTGCACCAGACTGCCTGGCACCTCAGACTGGCAGTGACCCGAAGCCAACCGCCAGGGCAGTGCTGGGGTGGCATCAGGACCACGGTCTCAGTGTCCTTGAGTGGTCCTGCCAAGGTGTGGGAAGAGACCTGAAGATGGTATCCAGTCTAATGCAGCTTGTGGGCATCTGCCAGGACAAACAGGATCAAGTGCCCAAATCCAGGGGTGCCAAGCTTGTAGAGACTCACCTGAGAAGACCGCCAAAGGGTCTCCTGCAAAAAACTGAATGAACGGACAGAATGATTAATATGAAGAGAGATTTCAGGTTTTGATTTTTAATACACTTGCAGACCTTTCTGGTCACATGTGGTCACTTTGTCATTGTGGGTCTAGTGGGCAAAAAATGGGCCATTAAAGAGGATTACAACATGGTAAAGTGGCCCCAAAATAAAGGGGTCTCAAGGCTCGCTGAATCCACTGAATGTGTTGTCACTGTGTTAGTCAAAGTGACAATGTGTCCCTGTAATTAATGACAAATATAAAACACAAAGCCATTGGTGTTCACCCACTCCAAGTTGGCAGATGGCAGCCATGCCAGCCTTGAGACCGTGTTAGCTCTATCAGGTGAGTGAAGGGCCACATCTTCTTCGTTGAGGTTCGGACTCGGCCCCCCGCCGGACACTCACAGCTGTTCTTGTGGTGCTCCGGCTTTCCGCTTGGGCTCGTGGTCTTCTCCTGAGGTGCCAGTTTCTTGTAGACCCCAGCAGGTGTTCCTCTATTTTGCTCTCTTCGTTTGACCCTCACAAGCCTTCAGGTGCCTGCTGCAGAGAAGCAGCACCACGGCCCGACGTTGTCACCGCCCTGGTGAGCACCCTTGGTGGTGACAGTGGGTTGGTGATACTGTGCAGTGTGATGTGGCACTTGGCTCCACGAGCTCCACTGAAGAACATGACCATCAACCCAGCGCCATTTTTAATAATCATAAATGATTTGGATAAGAAGGTGAAGGCTGCAGATGACACCAAGTGTGGTGGTCCGGCAGATGATCTCAACTCTGTGGAATCGTCACAGAGGGACTTGGACAGCAGACAGGCCTGGGCAGACTTGTGGATGATAAAATGTAATGTCAGTAAATGTAAAGAATGACACATAGGAAGTCAAAAAGTGAGGTGTGAATACACGATGGGGGTCTGAAAACCAATGGCCCACCTAATGAGAAGGATTGAGGAGTCACAGTGGACTCGTCACTATCAAGTGCCAGACAGAAGCCATTAAGGTTATATAGCGCCTTGACGTGTGGAGTACAAGTCACAGGAGGTGACGCTCAGGCTTTATAACCCACTGGTGAGGCCTCATCTGAAGTCCTGGGGGGGTTTGGGGCAGTTGGGGTCTCCATATAGACACAGCAGCACAAGAGAAGGTCCAGAGAAGAGCGACTCGGCTGATTACGGGGGGCTACAGAGGACAAGTGATGAAGAAAGATAAAAAGAGCTGAGCCTTTACAGAGAGGAAGAGGAGACCTGAGTGAAGTGTGCAAAATGATGAAGAGGAGTCAGCCCAGCAGATCAAGAAGGTGACTTGAAGATGAGCTCATCAAGAACACGTGGGGGGCACCGCTGGACCCTCGCTAAGTTAGGAGAAGAAGCACAGACACGTGGAGTGAGTGACCAAGTGGTGTGGTGGACTGTGGGGACCCTCGAAACTCGAATTGACCTTAATTTGGAGGACAGGACTGGCGACCCTCGAATTTTCTTCTCCTCCCAGTTCTTGTGAAGTTCTAAAGGGGGGCTGAAGGCTTTTTATTGGCGTAAACTGAAGTGAAGGGACAAACGACAGGGCCGCGAGCTGACAAAGCCCCCCCACCCCCCCCCCTTCAGGGCGTACGGCGCTCAGGTGGGTGTTAACACGATGTGGACCCCCAGCGCGTCTGGCCGTCTGCTCCTGCCGATTGGCTCTTCATATTAGCCACGCCCACCCCGCTAGTTTAAAATTCCAAGGCCAGCTGGTCAGAGCGCGTGCCGCAGTTCGTGAGAATAATAATAATAATAATAATAATAATAATAATAATAATAATAATAACACTCGTATTTATTTCTATAGCGCCTTTTCCTTGCTCAGCTCTTTCGTCTGCACTTCCATTTCGGTCTCTTTAGACGAGTCGGCGTCTTCAGCTGCACTTTACCTGTCACGGTAAACGGAATTGAACACGGAATGTCTCTCAAGTGGCGGAGGTCCCGTTCAAGTTTCTGTTCACAGCTCGGCCGTACAAAAGCTTCACAGGCAGAGCCAGTGGCACCCCTGGCACCACCGCATTGAGAGCCCCCGGGCGCGCGGAACCACCGGCTGCTCAGCTGCTGTTCCTCCTGCCCTGAGGGTGCAGCGAGAAGGCAAGCGAAACCAGCCGAGCCTCCCGCCGCGTTGCATCAACCCTGAAACCTCCTCCTGCGCGGTGACATCATGGCATCGCCTGGCACGGTGCCAGTTTCAGCACAGCTGGCCGCCCGGCCATGCCCAGCGAATAGAAGTGGGCGCCGAAATAAGGAAACCGTCGTCCCGAGGCCCTTGGTGCGTTTGCTGCACGGCGTGCATTCATGACAAGTTCAAAAGGGGACATTTGCCTTTACTCTCCCAGAAACGGGAGAAGCGTGACATCCGCCCAGCCTGGTGGGATTCCATTACTTTGTTAGGTGATCAGGTGGGCCGCCCTCTAGTGTTCCGGGGAAGATAATACCCTGAGCACAGTCTCTCCCCCTTGGTCCTAAAGGGACGTCCCGTCCGGGCAAGCGCTCCTGACGTTCGTCACAATATATAAACAGAAATATCTCTATCTCTCTCTCTCTCTATATATATATATACATATCTATCTAATACATAAATACACAGAGTGTCCCGCCTCCACCGAGACGAGTCGGTTCCTATGACGTTACAGAGGTACATGAAGAAAGGAGCCGAAACGGGAGGCACGGAGACGTATTTGCGCACAAGGAGGTCACTTCACTTCACAATTGTGGTGGCGGGCCACCCTGTATATGGAGAGAGAGACCACGCGAGTGCTTAGAGGACATCGTCAAGGCTCTGAAGAAGTGAGCTATGCAGGTGGTACACTGCCATTTACGTCATCTCCTTTGTCACACACAGTTCGCAGGCTCAATGGCCAGATGACAAGTGGCCTTGTTTCAACTCAGCTTCCGCTAATGAAGCACAGCCCTTCTGCGTTAGCCGTCTGTTGCTCGAGTGCCGGTGATGCCGCCATTAAAACTCGGCTTGACCCCCTCTGCTCTTTGAGTTTCCCCTCTAAAGGCCCCTCATGGTCTCTGGACTGCGGTGACATTTTTTTTTTTTTTTTTTTACAATCGGCGCACCTGCGCTTTCGAGGCGCGTCTCTAGGGGGCGGGGCTTGTTTTGGGGGCGTGCCCCGGGTCTCCAGCTCGGCGGCTCCGCCTTCATTTTACGCGCTTATGAAGCGCAACGACTACGGGGGCCTGGCGTGGGAAGTGAGGGCCATCAGAAGTGTCACCGGTCCTGTCCCAGCCGCAGAGCGCGCTGATGGCTGCAGTTTCGGGTTTGCCACCTCCGCTGTTACCCGAACTGAGGTCGACGTGACGTTGTTTTGGACAATGGAGGGCAAATCTGACCTTCCAGCGCGACACGGATCTTAGCACGGCTGCCTCAAGGGCTCCGAGTCCTGGGTTCAACACCCGCCTCTGCCCGAGGGTCAGATTAAGTGAAGGTTCTGAACTGGGCAAAGGGATGGACTGGCACCCCGTCCACATTTGCATTCTGCGAGCGCCCACGACTCGAATTTGAATGAAATGGCCTTGAAAACAAAGACAATGAGCTATGTGTACCCGGGTGGCAAATCCCGGCGTGACCACCCAACCCAGATCAGCACCTGGGCAAGGGTGAACACGCAGACACACACCGGGCGATGCCCGTCCGCCTAACCTGCATGTCTCTGGACTTTGGGATGGGAAGAACGTGCAGACCCCATGAACGGCACTGCGGACTTGAACCCCGGTCTCCTGGTCGACTGCGCAGAAGTGTCGTGCGTTTTACTGCTCTTGTGTTCAGATTGGAAAGGGTCGACTGGTGCAAGTGAATTGGCACACAGGTGCGCATCTATTCGCATTCTCGTATTTGTGTCCCTGAGACTGATGACAGTAAAACACAAAACACACAACCCGCACGGCCGACGACAAAACCTCAGGTGACCCGCCGGTGCCAGTGCCATTG
>JANRMT010062857.1:50294832-50343143 GCA_026402145.1 Polypterus bichir lapradei | reverse complement strand
CAGGCAGCACTTGGCGCACAGCACGCCCCCCCCTCCGCCCCCCCCCCCCCGCGCCCGGCAGTGACTGGGTACCATGGCCGTCTTTCACCCTCCTGTTGGTGTTCCCAAAGACGCGCGTGTGACACGTCTGTGTGACTTAGTGTGCCCTGCGACGGACTGGCATCCCGTCCCTGACTGGCTCCCACTGTGCACATCTTAAGTGGGTTCCTGCTTTGCCCCAAGTGCTGCCTGGGAGGGAAGCGGCTTCCAGTGGGCATGTGCGGGACGAGCAGTTTGGGATGGATGGACGGAAACGAACGTAACAATCGAAGATCAGCCCGTTCGAGTTGTGTGGACGCTGTCCTGGCACTGCTGGGCACATGCGGGGGCAACTGGAGGACATGCCTACACGGGGGCCGGGTGACGTAACGGAGAGCGGCTTTCGAGCGAATCTGCGCATCGGGGTCCTAAAGACCTCCCCCCCCCCCCCCCCCCCGAAAAAACACATTCAGCGTACAACAAGCCAGTTCTGTTGTTCCTCACCTCAGCCGGTGTTCGGGGGTCCAGTAAAGTAGGGGTATGCGGATAAGGATGTGGAGAAGCAGCTGGAGCGCCCCCTGCCAGCCGAGGGCGTAAGGTGGCGTGACACCCACTGGCGAAACTTCCGAAGCGACTTTCCTCCCACACCGTGCACAAGTGCCACGTTTGTGACAACTTTCTGTTTCAGGGAGCCGCTAGACAAACAGGCAGCGACAGCAGCAGCTGCAAGCGGAGGGCCACCTGTCCCCAGGGCGGCCACTCGCCGAGACTCCAAAGAAGCAGGCAGGCTGATGAGGTTCTCCTTCATTTTATTACGTAGGTTTGCTTAAACAGCAATACTTGAGTCCACATGTAATGTGGGACGGTGCGCTTCCCGCCGGCCGGGTGCCAAGGTGCCCTCGTTATGAAGGCACCCCGCAGCCCACTGACAGGACAACCAGCTGGACGGAGAGGAAGGCGTTGGGTTGGTCACACGGGGTCCGGTCGCTCCCCCCAAGTGCAGGAGGGCAGCCCACCTGCGACGAGGAAAGCTTAGTCGTTGTCATTCGTGGCATATAAATAGAACCCGAGCAGGGCAGAACATGTCCTTCACAGAATAGGAAATAAATAATCGGCGTGCAGTCCATTCCTGAACAGGCCAAGGGGTGAGTGGGACCCCTTCAGGCGCAGTCCTCTTGCTTGGACAGGTAGAGGACCCGAACGAAGACCTCCTCCAGCTTGGGCGGCAGGGCGACCTTCTCGCTCCTCAGGCTCAGGCGGAGCTCCTCTTTGTCCTCCAGCTCGACGATCTCGCTGTGCACGTAGCTGCGATTGGCCACCTCCAACGAGAAGAAGGTCTTTTGGTGGCCACCATGAACGGTCACGTTAGCTGTCCCTAGCACCTCCTTGCTGGTGGTCTTCACTTGCAGGTGCAGAAGGTAGAATCCACTGCACGGGAAGACGAAGGTGGTTCCGTTGGTCAACTGGACCCCCTCGCCGGAGATTTCTTCGAACGTGAGGATCACGGGGTCCGTGGAGGCCAAGAAAGCTGCAAAAGATGAGAGGATAGTCAGAGCCGAGATGACTGTTTCAGGCCAAGTGAAGAAGAGTCAGAAAGGGAAAGGCCGAGGGGCTTGGGGTCGGGAAGGGGGGGGGGGGGGTATGGGAGTGTTGCACTGAAGCTGCACTTACTACTGTTGAGCTTGGCGAGGACATTCGGCGCCTTCCAAATCTAAAGAGAAGAACAGAAAAGAAAAAACGTTAAGGATTCAGCCATGAAGGAGACCCCCACACAGTTGATGAAAGGCGCTATATAAAATGCGCTAAGACCACCCCGCTGTGTCAGCCTAATGTCCTCTCTACTGCTCACTTGGGACAATAACCTGGTGGCTGCGCCCCTCGAGCTGGAGCCGGAGAACGCGATGAAGCGGGTGCGCGCTCTAGGCTGGAGCTCAGCGCCACCTGGTGTGCGGTCGTCAGGGCTGCGCGGCATCCTACGGATGAATCACATCGGCTGCGCCGGGGGAGGGGGGGGGGGGGCGCGGGGGGGGGGGTGCACAATCTGGATGGGATGGCAGACCTTCGAGGCTGCAGACCCGCAGGTCATCGCCGTTGAGCGGCAGGCGCGGCCGCTTGCGAACGGACGGCTCGGGCCACCCCGGCGGCATCTGCGCGTCCCCACGCTGGCCACACGCGTGCACACACATGCACGCGCCTTACCTGCAAATCGGTGGTCCAGTGGCTGTACAGGAAGCCCCCCAGGCACAGGCTGACCAGCAGGCTCTGCAGAGCGAGCAGCAGCAGTAGCAGCAGGCGCCGCCGGCGGCCCCGCGTCCCGTCCGGTTCCCGATGTGCGCCCGGCTCTGCCTGCTCAGGGCGCTCCACGCCATCCATCGCGCAAATCAGCCGCGCGACTTCCTGGTGCCATTCCTTTATAGCGTCGCCGCCGCCGCCGGGGGAGTTTTCGTGAGTAATCAGAAATTTCCCTTCTGCCATTAACGGTTTCAGTTCGAGGCGTTGCGCTGTCCAGAGGAGCCCGCGTCGCGACCGTGGACAGGTGGCCTATGCTGTGCCCACCTGTGCGACAGGTGGTCCTCCGTGCTTTGGCTTGGGGACTCCGTGGGGAGAGCGGGGGGTGAGGGGGGGTTTGGCGTGCAGGAGGGGGCGTGCCGTGGCCTGCCCACAGTCAGGTGTGCAGAGGGGCCTGCAAGTGCACAGGTGACCGCTCAGTTTCAATGGCTGCACCTGCTGTGCCAGCATGGGGTGGTGGGCCTCGCGGGGTCCAGGAAACCCTCAGTTTGCTCCTCTGGGCCTGCAGGATGTGTGTGTGTGTGGACAAGGTGGCTGCACACGGACAGCTGACCCTCAGGCCTGAATCTGTCCTGTCCTGCTCATCCAGCCGATCCTTGCCCAGGTGGTCCTGTTGCCAGCTGAGCTCCAGCAGTCCTCGGCTTTTCCAGCTGACCAGAGGGGCCAGCAGAAGAGGGGCTGTGGTCAGTGCCACCCACGGCCTTTCCAGAGAGTCCACCTTGGGGTGCCCTCCCGAAACGCCCAGCGCTGACCCACTTAGGACCGCGGTGCTTCCTCGTCGTTTCAGGATGGATCTCACCGAAAGTGGCGCCAGCACAAACAGGCAGCCCACGCACCGCCAACGCTACACAACATCCTGTTTACACGGGCAGTGGAAAGGAAAAGGTGAGAATGCAGGAAGCACACGCGCTGAGCGCCATCCACTGGGCATGTGCCACGCCTGTCACCCTCGGGACACTCATCCAGGGGCTCACAACCCCCAGAGCCTCAACAGGATGTCCCGGTTACCTCCACGTGTCACCTTCCGGGGACGCCCCCGCCCGCCACTCTATGAACTAGGATGCTGCTATATAGTGCCTTTCACCACAGGGGATTCCCACACGAGCAGCGAAGGCTTCATTTACAAGCATGTTGGGACTTGCCACAGCAAGAGCAGGAAGCAGCCGGCGGATGAGCCTCTTCCCGTCGTGGCAGGCTGTGGCGTTGTCATCCGAGGGGCACACACAGGCCGGGCTTAGGGGTGCTAGGTGGCAGAGGGAGATGCTCTGAAGGCCCCTCTGCAGCCCGCACTGAGCTCACTTGGCTTCAAAGAGGTGCCCCCCTATTAGGGCGGCACCACGCCAGTCATCCTGAAGTCCCCAGCAGGCATCCGTGAGCTGTACGGCTTCAGAGGGGCACCAGCAGGTGTCCATCACAAACAGCCCTTTGTCACAGTGGTGCCCCCTACTGGCGCAGGTCTACGCCCACTACTGGAGTCACCTGTTGAGCCAACACCACACATACCCCCACACTGGTGCCCCAAGTGGAGCCACCTGATCAGGTGACCTTGAGCCAATGACTGCACCGGGCCAGCATATCCAGGTGACACTAGTGCCCCCTCCTTGAACTGTCACCTTATCGTGGTGGAGGGGTTTGCGTGTCCCAATGATCCTGGAGCTATGTTGTCTGGGGCTTTATGCCCCTGGTAGGGCCACCCAGGGCAAACTGGTCCTAGGTGAGGGACGAGACAAAGAGCGGTTCAACAGACCTTCTATGACGAATAAAAAATTTGGACGCCGTTTTCCCTCGCCCGGACGTGGGTCACCGGGGCCCCCCTCTGGAGTCAGGGCTGGAGGTGGGGCTCAATGGCGAGCACCTGGTGGCTGGGCCTGCACCCATGGGGCTCGGCCGGGCACAGCCCGAAGAGACAACATGGGTCCCCCTTCTCATGGGCTCACCACCTATGGGAGCGGCCAAGGAGGTTGGGTGCAGTGTGAATTGGGTGGTGGCCGAAGGTGGGGACCTTGGCGGTCTGATCCTCGGCTACGGAAGCTGGCTCTTGGGACGTGGAACGTCACCTCTGTGAAGTGGAAGGAGCCTGAGCTAGTGCGCGAGGTCGAGAGGTTCCAGCTAGATATAGTCGGGCTCACCTCGACGAGCAGCTTGGACTCTGGAACCAATCTCCTTGAGAGGGGCTGGACTCTCTGCCACGCTGGAGTTGCCCCCAGTGATAGGCACTGTCCGGGTGTGGGCATACTTATTACCCCCCCCGCCTTGGAGCCTGTTCATTGGGGTGGGGGGACGGGTCCTAACTGTTTGTGCGTATGCCCACAAACCCACCCCTGGAGGGGGGTACTAGAGGGCATACCTTCTGGGGACTCCCTCATACTGCTGGGAGACTTCAATGCTCACGTGGGCAATGACAGTGAGACCTGGAAGGGCGTGATTGGGAGGAATGGCCCCCCCGATCTGAACCCGAGTGGTGTTTTGTTATTGGACTTCTGTGCCCGTCACGGATTGTCCATAATGAACACCATGTCCAAGCATAGGGGTGTTCATATGTGCACTTGGCACCAGGACACCCTAGGCCTCAGTTCGATGATCGACTTTGTGGTCGTGTCGTCGGACCACTCGGGTGAAGAGAGGGGCAGAGCTGTCAACTGATCACCACCTGGTGGTGAGTTGGCTTCGATGGTGGGGGACGATGCCGGTCAGGCCTGGTAGACCCAAACGTGGGAACGGCTGGCAGAGTCCCCTAGCAGAAGTAGCTTCAACTCCCACCTCCTGCAGAACTTCGACCACGTCCCGAGGGAGGAGGGGGACATTGAGTCCGAATGGGCCGTGTTCTGTGCCTCTATTATTGAGGCGGCTGACCGGAGCTGTGGCCGCAAGGTGGTCGGTGCCTGTGGTGGCGGCAATCCCCGAACCCGTTGGTGGACACCGGCGGTGAGGGATAGCGTCAAGCTGAAGAAGGAGTCCTACTGGACCGTTTTGTCCTGTGGGACTCTGGTGGCAGCTGACAGGTACCGGCAGGCCAAGCGGAAAGCGGCTTCGGTGGTTGAAGACGCAAAAACTCGGGCGTGGGAGGAGTTTGGGGAGGCCATGGAGAACGACTTCCCAACCAGTCTACGTGTGCTTTGTGGACTTGGAAAAGGCGTTCGACCGTGTCCCTCGGGGAGTCCTGTGGGGGTGCTCCGGGAGTATGGGGTACCGGACCCCCTGATAAGAGCTGTTCAGTCCCAGTACAACCGGTGTCAGAGCTTGGGCCGCATTGCCGTTTCCAGTGAGAGTTGGACTCCGCCAGGGCTGCCCTTTGTCACCGATTCTCTTCCTAACTTTTATGGACAGAATTTCTAGGTGCAGCCAGGGTGTTGAGGGGGTCCGGTTTGGTGGACTCAGGATTGGGTCACTGCTTTTTGCAGATGATGTTGTCCTGTTTGCTTCATCAGGCCGCGATCTTCAGCTCTCTCTGGATCAGTTCGCAGCTGAGTGTGAAGCGGCTGGGATGAGAATCAGCACCTCCAAATCCGAGACCATGGTCCTCAGCCGGAAAAGGGTGGAGTGCCCTCTCAGGGTTGGGGGCGAGATCCTGCCCCAAGTGGAGGAGTTCAAGTATCTCGGGGTCTTGATCATGAGTGAGTGAAGAATGGATCGTGAGATTGACAGGCGGATCGGTGTGGCATCCTCAGTGATGTGGGCTCTGCATCGGTCTGTCGTAGTGAAAAAAGAGCTGAGACGTAAGGCAAAGCTCTCAATTTACCAGTCGATCTACGTTCCTACCCTCACCTACGGTCATGAGCTGTGGGTAGTGACCGAAAGAACGAGATCGCGAATACAAGCGGCTGAAATGAGTTTCCTCCGCAGGGTGTCTGGGCTTTCCCTTAAAGATAGGGTGAGAAGCTCAGAGTAGAGCCGCTGCTCCTCCACATCGAGACGAGTCACATGAGGTGGCCCGGGCATCTGATCAGGATGCCTCCTGGGCGCCTCCCTGGTGAGGTGTTCCGGGCACGTCCAACTGGGAGGAGGCCCCGGAGAAGACTCAGGACACGTTGGAGGGACTATGTCTCTCAGCTGGCCTGGGAACACCTCGGGATTCTCCTGGAAGAGCTGGAAGAAGTGGCCGGGGAGAGGGAAGTCTGGGCATCTCTGCTTAAGCTGCTGCCCCCTCGACCCGACCTCGGATAAGCGGAAGAGGATGGATGGATGGACGGACTAGTGCCCTCCGCTGGGGACCACTGGCCTCTTGCACATCGTCCCAGTCTGCCCCTACTGGATCCACTTACCTCAGTGGGCACTGGTCATGCCCGTCACTGGTGGTTTTGAGCTCACACGACACACACATTGAAAAACAATAACTTTTAATATTTACAAAGTGGGCAGTGGGCAACACTGACCAGTCTGTCCAGTCAATCTCCCACCCTGCAAACTACTGCTGCAGGTCAGTTCAGTCCAGTCTATGGGCATCGGATGGCATGATGGTCAGCAGATGAGCATGCCCTCCTTGGCCGCGAGCCGCTGCTGGTGAGTGACATCCTGCTCGAGCTCGTCGTGACCGGGGTGCCACAAGCGGGCGAGGATGCGCTCGATGTTCAGGGCGTAGACGGTGTGCGACGGGATGGTCTCTCGATGAACCTGCAGGAAGACTGGCATTAGACTGGCACTGGAGCCTCCCCCAGGCCGGCCGGCCGGCCACTACGTACCTGCAGGGCTTCCAGGAGGTCTAACATGGTGACCGGGGGCAGAGAGGGGGGCAGCCGATCCCCAGAGCAGGCCAGGAGGAGGGCAGCCTGCTGCTCGGCCTCGTCTGGCAGAAGCTGCGGCGTCAGGCCAGCCGGGAGGGACACACTGGAGAGAGGCCTGTTAAGAGAAAGCCTGGCGGTCAGAGAAGAGGTGGCAGGAGAGCAGCGGGCACCACGCCCACCTCTCCCTTGGAAGGTTACCCGTCACTGATGCTGCTGTAAGCCGCCACGCTGTTCTTCAGGTAGGGCTGAGGGGTGACGCCGCTGCCAAAGGCGTACTGGAATTGACCGTCCCTCAGGCGGTACGCCCGGCGCCGGGAGAAGACGGCCATCAGGATGTCCTTCAGGTGGTACTGGAAGTGGCACAAACAGGGCATCATTAGAGAGCTGGCCCACCCAGATGTCCGTTGGACCCCGACGTCACATCCACACGCGGCCCTACCTCCACGGCGCAGACCAAGGTGCTGACCGCATCGTCGGCCACGTTACCCAGCCCCAGTTCGAAGGCCGTCACCATCATGCGCGCCTCCAGCTGCCCGCGAGTGGGCAGCAGCAGGGTGTGGGCGCTCAGTCGCACGTCGTCGTCCTCCATGGGGGGCTCCTTCCTGCCCAGCGGTGGCCCAGTGCACAGCGCGCTTTGGGGCTGGAAACGATGCTGCCAAGAAAGAGGTGGGCGTGAGAAAGTGGAGCAGGCAGTGGGCAGGCGGACAGACAGACAGACTACGGCCGGGCACTCACGTCAAACTTCTGGCGCACAGACGAGAAGCGCTTCTTGCCTTTGGACTTGCCGGGCTTGGAGGTGGAGTTGGCAGGCCAGGACATTGACCCCGAACTGTCTGTGGGCACAAGGACAAGGGCTCAAAAAGGGGGCACGTCAGCCAAGAGACTGCCCTCTGGTGGACACGGCCTGTAAGGCCACCTACCTGGCACGGCGACCATGATCTGGCAGCGGGTCAGGATGGCCAGCAGGAAGTCGTTGTGAAAGTGCACTGTGGAGACAAAGACTGAGAGTGTGAGGGGGGCCTCGGTGGTCTGCAACCCAACCGCCTGCCGAAGACCCCCCTCCCGGGCCCAAGGCCGCACCCCCCCCAGTACCCGCTCACCGTTCTCCTGCGTCAGGAATCGTCGCGCTTCAACGTCAAACTCCTCCTTGCTAATCTTCTGCTTGAACCAGAGCTTGAGGTTAGCCCAGTACCTGCGAGAGAAGAGCGGCTTATATAGCGCCATGCACGTGGGCAGCGTCCTGCAATGAGCCCACCGGCCAGCAGCCCCGTGTCACCAGTAAACACCCCGCTAACTCAGGACCGCCACCCTCCGCTCTGCAGCGCCCTACCATCTGCTGTCACCTTGTGCTGCTGGTCCACAGACGCTTCTCACCTCATGCCAACTGCAGTGACATCCTGTCTGACTGGCACGCGGTCAGCAGACAGGGGAGAGCCCACCAGGCGGTGACGTGTTTGAGAGCGTCACCCGCAGGACGATGGGTGCCGAGTGGCTCAGGCAGCCTGCCTTGGCACAGAGTGGGCACAGAATGGGCACTGAATCACACACCATCCTTCAGGCCACTCTCAACTCGCCCCCCTGACAAACCCTTCAAAGGCGGCAGGTGGGCTTCACCTCACAGCACGGGTTCTCCAGTTCAGTCTTGGGGGACCCCCGTGGCTGCAGGGGGTCTTTCCGGGCAGACCACCGGTTAGCAATGAGACGTGCAGACACAGGGGGGCCAAACGGCGTCCCCACTTACAAAAGAGCGGAGCGGTGACAGTGGCACTCGAGTTCAACAAAGGGAGAAACAAAAAGGAAATGGAAAAAGAAAAAAAAATGCCCACTAAACAATCAAACCAAAAGTGGCACACTAGGGGAGGCTGGCATCGCAGCACAATTCGACTTTAGCAGATCCTGACAGGAGGTCCTTGGGCACAGGGGGCACACCAGACCAACCACAAACTCGACACAATCAGCCCGCCGGTGACACATCATGAAGCCCAAGGCCCTGTGGCACTCGAGGAGCTTCTCCACCCCCACTTCATGCCCGTCACGCGGGCTCACTCCAGGACAGGGGCGTCCGCAGACTACGAGACAAGCGTCTGCCCGATTCCTGTTACGGAGGCGAAGGTCCCTGAAATGTGCCCGTCTGATTCTCAGAGCAGTGTGCCACGTTATGGTGAGGCTCCGCTGGTCACCTCAGACTGTCACCCACATGGCTGGCACCAGGTGCTCTTCTCCCATCAGGATGCCCTCTTCCTTCTCGATTTCTCACTCCATGATGGCATCTGGGGAGTCACTTGCATTGCGTTTCCGTTAAAAGCCCCGCTGCCCGTCTTGAGGCCTCGCATTCCTAAGCCATCCCAAACTGTAATGTCAAAACGGCGCACATCGAAATAAAAAACGTGACATTTGACAGATGACAACACAAAAGCTGACCAAGTGGAGGCGCTGGCAATCAGCGTGGGCATCGCACTTTGCTGGCGAGGTCGAGAAGGTGAAGCCGGACAACGGGGGGCCTGCCACTGAGTCGCCGCTTCAGCTCTCCGTCCACTGCCAGTGCCAGTCAGCCACTCACGACGGCACTCAGCCCAGGAGTTCACATGACCTCCGACCTGAGCAGTCAAGTCACATCCAATCACGGAGCACAGAGCTGGATGTCATTGATTTGGTGAAGCAGGAGACCCCAAGTCCTCGACACGTCGTACCAAACATGAGAAGACGACACCCTCGGCCCCCCAATGTCGTGAACACCAAGGCCGGGGTCACCAAAGCAGCCCCATCTCAGATCGACGACAGCCGACTCACATCCGTCCATCTTCCAGATCAGAGCGGGGTCAAGGGGCCAATCACTGGGCACAAACCAGACCACCACAGGGTGGCACCTTTGGCCTGTGAAAGGAAAGCCAGGTGGGCACAGGAAGAACACGTTAATTAAAAAAAAAAGGAACAGGAAAGCACTCTGGGGCCGCCACCTGCCCACCGTCGGTGCCCAAACACGACACACTCTGCGCTCCAGCAGCCTCCTGGACAAGCGGCCCACCTGCATGGAGCTCTGAACCCAAGCAGGTCCTGACACCTCGTCGCCTAAGGGGTCCGCACTACACACCCCGCCGTCTCGGGAACACCTCAGAGGCTCACGTCCTGCACGCGAGATGAGGACCACCAATGGTGGGGGGCTCTGGGTTGGACAAGGGGGAGATTTGTCTGCACGCTTAAAGGTTTTTTTTTTTATTCCCACATCGGCTGGCTGCCACCTAAAGTGGCCTGGCACTGTCCCCAAGGCCTTGACGTACTCAGCAGAGTGTTGGCTCCTCCATCTCCATTCATTGCTTTGTTCCACTTGTGTCCCTTGTCACCGGTCACTTAAAGCCCTTCACATCACTGCTCCCTCGTGTGTGTGAAGAACTGGTACAACAGACACACACCTCGAGCCACGTCTGTGACAGAGTAACTGAGCCCATTCCAACGCTTGCCAGTCTGCCCAGTTTGTAGCACCCATCACGTCACAGATGAAGGCTTTGTGCAAACCGTACCTAATAAACTGGCCACCCAGCACAGCCCATCGCAGTCCTAACCTCAAATTAAATTAAACGTACGAGAGCCCAACACGCGCTTCGGGTGACATCTAGTGGCAGAAACGGGGACTTCTGAAGACTGGCATGGCTCAGATGACATGGGCAGGAGGTAAAAGCCATCCCGGTGCAAACGCAAAACTACCAATCCATCCTGGCCCCCCCCACCCGTTTACCACTGACAAGCTTGGGGACTCCGACACGAGTCCTGGCCCACCAGCTGTCGTCTCCCGTGTCCTGGGGGGACACCGACTTATTTTGTGACATTACGGCCCCAGCTTTGTGGTGGTGGCTATAGGGGAGCAGGAAAGGCAGCCTTGTGCTGAACTCACGTGTGGAGATCACCTCATGGCGGGCCACAATCACTCGCACCCCACATCTGTGGTGGTCCGGACCTGCGGCCCCTCACCGATTTAGAAAAGTGTTCCGAGTTACGCGAGCGACAGCTGACGGGGGTGTTTTTGGAGTCCCTCCGGCTCTGACAGCTGTGGCATCTCCTCGGCAGATTTGCTAGTGCCAGCGCTCTGCTTCAATGTCCATGTGACCACCCTGAGCTGACACTTCCAGGCAGGTCCCCAAGGTCCACAGAGCTACAGGTGAGCTTTGATGACTGCTCAGAAAAGGACACTCCGTATTTGAATTTGTGTCACTCTTTATATAGTGCCTTTCATGTGCCCGTCGTGCCAAGCTGTCAGCTAAAGGGCTCACTTCACATCTGTCTGTCTGTCTGTCTGTCTACCTGTCCTTTGATACAGCGCCTTTCACCTCAGTTGACTCACTTGTCACCGGACAATAAGGACACCCCCACAGGTACAGGCCCCCCCGGTCAAGTGACATCATGATTTCTCGTTTTTTACCTGAGAAAGTCAACACAACAGCAACGGTGGCATTTTAACATAAACTAAGAATTTATTTGATTTACAAAAAAAAAAGGAAAAACTAAACATCCTAAATGTGCCCTTTGCCAAGCGTGTCGGCGCCCACCGTGCCAGCTGTCGGCTCACACACGGCCGTTAGGGTGACACAGAATGACTATTTTCTGTGACATTGAAGTTTTACTATTTATTATTTTTCTGTTTTTACTTCATAAGTCAACACAAAATGTCAGTGGGTGGGTGGGCCGGCCGGCCGGGGGTCTTGCATTGCCCCGCATATTAAATGATACGCACACAGAAAGGGTCACACGGCACAGAACGGCACGATTTAGTAGATCAAGATGAGCGGCAAACCTGAGATGGTATAAAGTGATGGGTGCTAAAGTGGCAGAGATTTAAACAATTCAAACATAAAAAGGTTCAGGTGGTGCGCCCGTCAGAGCCGCTCAGGGATCAGGGCACGGCCTGGCACGGAAGGTAATGAAGTCTAAAAGGTTGATGTGCGCAGTTGCTGCAGGTGTCCCAACCCGTGTTGATTACTGACAGCCGCCTGGGTGTCACTTGGAGAATGTCACAAAGTGTGCCGTCATCATAACAACAAACACCACAGTGCGGGCAGACAGGCGGGCACACCCACGTATGTCTCTCCTTCTTTAGCATGTGTGCGTCTCTCTTGATACTTTTTCTTCATCCAAAACATTACGCTGCCCTGTGCCTTTCACGTTTATCTGCCTCGTCCGGCCACAGCCAGGGTGACTTTCCAAACTGTGGCATCACTTGAGAAGATGGGCAGCAAATCAACAAGCTGCCAGGTACGCGGGACCCTCTGGACCTCCTGGCGCCGGTCATGAAGGCGAGGATGACAAGAGAAGCTAGCGGTCATCACGAGCAACGCCCCGGGCAGATGTGTGTCGGTGTGCCTATCGGTGCCACGCCAGGACGGCTCTCCTTATCAATCGGCCCTTTGCTTGCCATCCCATAGGGCTGTGGGGCTACCACTCCATTTTAAGAAACGGGGAGTCCCAGCATTCGGGAACTGTAGTAACAGAAGTGACGGTGGCTTTGCAGTGTCTTTGAAATTCCAAGGGCACATGTCGCACACTCCGCTCGGATCTCCCCGGTGTACATCCACCCTAATGAAGGGTCTGTGTGTCTGTCCACCTGCCTGCCATGTCTCTGTCATTCCAACAGATGGCGCACCACAAAGATCAACACAGCCACACCAAAGGGCACTGCAAGGGTTAACACTGAGCTTGAGGTCGATTGGTTGGATTTCAAACAGACTTTGCGTTTCCATAAATGCGCTGGAGACTCCCAAGGGGAACAAACCCCCCCCCCCCGTCCCACTCCTCGTCATTATTTGCGGAGAGCTGCACGAGTCGGTGGGCTGCTGTCACTTATTTGCCACTGTGGTACTGGGGTCCGATGCTGGTACTGACAGCAAAGTCAAACTTCTAGCATTGACCCCAAGAATGCAAATAACCCACCGTGGTGACCACCAGGCATCAGCAGCGGATTTTAATGGAGAAAACGGGCGTTTCCATCCATCCACGTTCAACCTGCCCATCTGAAGGACACAAAGACGGGGGGCACGGAGCCACAGGAAGCAACCACTGAGAGGGTCTTGGGGGTTTACGTTCACACAGCATTCCCACCATTTGAGCAACATGCAGAAGCAATAAAAAGGCAAATCAAATGAATTTAAGTCAAGGGACGTTGGGCTAAACAACCCACCAGTGACAGGCCATCTGGAGTGCGGGGGGCACTCTGGGCACAAGAAAGAGGAGAGCAGCCAGGTGCATCGTGGGACTTGAGGACATGTCCTCTCCTGTGGCCGACTCGGAGAGTTTTAGTGTCAAGCAGGGAAGACCGCCTGGGAACCTCATCAGGTCTGCAAAATCCTCCAAGGCTCTGAATCTCGAGGCCATCGGTGGAAGCGATCACGGAGGTCGGAGGCCAGCGGCCAGCTAGCACTTCATTACACACACAGAGCTGCGGGAATCAGAAACATGGAGGAGAAGCACAAACCTGGAGAGCACCCAGGAGGGGACACGGGGACAGCTGGGCTACTAGCTGAACAAACTGCACTGGACACAAGGCTGGAGCCCACACGCCACACACAGGTCCGTCATTTGGAAATCACTTTGGATCAAAACTCCCACTCAGTGTCGGCGTGGACGTCACCTCGTGAGAACATTTGAAACGGGACCCTCCGACACTAAGAGGACTCGAGGGAGGATAAGCCACTCCCATTTACGGGGGGTCTGCTAGCTCCCCTCATTCGAACCCTCTTGTTAATCGGAGCCCCGCGTCTACGACCGATTAGCTCGCCTGCCCGCTGTCGTTTGAATCGATTTACCGTTGATAACCGGGACCCCGAGATACAAGAGGAGCCAACAGATGACCGGCCGAGCGGAGTCCATCATGGAACAGCTGAAAATTCAAAAGTGAACGCCTCACGCTGTTGGTCTGTTCGGGGCCACCAAACGTTTGAGAAACGAAAAACCCCAGCTGTGGGACAACGAGACCACCAGAAGGCCACGGGCTTAACGAACTGGCACCGTGAAGCGGGTTGGAGTCGGAGGTCCGCTTCGCTGTGTTCGGCTGCCACTTAACGAACTAAAGAAGAAAGTCGGTGGACTGACTCGTGAAACAAGACGCCGATTACAACGAAGAGAAGTCGACGAGCAGCAGACGTGCGCGGCTCCCGGAACACCAAAGTGACAGGCAGGCAGGCAGGAAGACCAGCGGCACCCAGGACCACAGCCAGACATCCCTGCGCTAAAGAAATCGGCGGCCTCCAACTAGCGGTCGACGCGCCCGCCCGCCCGCCATCCATCCATCCATCCAACTCCACTGCCCCCCAGGACGGACGGAGAGCCCCAGAGGAGCCGCGGATCAGCGCAATGGCAGCGGGGCTCACTGCGGTCTTCCCGCTGTCGAGGCCCGGCTTTCTGTCCTGGAGTGCCCGTCCTGTTGATACGCGCGTGTGTACCTGACGGCTCCACGCCGCCGCCTCTCCAGACGCCACTTACTGTTTACTGTTGTCTCCCAGCGCCTCGCATAGGTTCTTCTTGGCCATTTCGAGCTCGCTTGTGTACGCCGCCATGTTTGCGCCGCTCCGACTGACAGCGACTTCAGGCTCGCGGCTAGAGCGTGGCACCAAAGCGCATGCGCTTGCGGCTATTGGCGACCATATTACTGCAGGTTTCAAGGTGCCCGTGGGTGGAGCGGGTGACGCGCACATTGACGACGTCACGTCATTACACTAGGAGAGGCGCGGGCCTGCGTGAGTTCCAGCCGCTGGTAACCGGGGATAGGGCCGTGGAGATGCAGGGAAGCGTTTGACCGACTTCGAGAAAGCAACAGGCCATTGTGTCTATGGTGTACGAATTCAAAAATCGGTTAAACACGACCAATGTAACAAAATGCCGAACCTGACCTGTAAAACCCTTCATAATGGGACCAACAAGGGATTACAGGAGTTTGAGACCATTCGAGTCGCCGCTTCCACACAGAGTTACGTGACAGGAGAACACAAGACCGGCAGTGCAGTTGACTGTCGTTTGCTCGGCTGCCCCAACTCTCAGCGTAACGAAGTGATTTCTGTCCTCAGCCCTAAATGTACTTCACCTTCATTCCTCCTGATGGCCTCCACGATAGGGTCGCCCGTTCAGGTGAAAGTGATGGTCTGCTGTGCCCGCTAACTGCCATGCTGCCCTCATCTTTGTGACAGGTGCAGATATGACATCAAGACACGTGGTCAAGGCACAGGGGTTTGCCGCCGCTAACATCCGCCCGTCCACCGGAGCAGTTTAGACTGGAGGCCTTAGAGCAAAGCCATTCAGAGATGGGACCCCTGAAGAAGCAGACCTGGCATGTGACAATCAATGAAGGGGCCGACAGCCTGATCCCTGCAAATCCTAGAAACACCCCTGGTGTGGGCACAAAGCAGCAAGAGAAACGGGGACACAGTGGGGGCCACCAAATAAAACACGAATCGGCCATTGGTGTGCCAGTGGCTGAGATGGTGCCCCTCTTGTGTTACCCTGAGGCTGGCACTCCTGGGGCCCTGATCCTGGATGTGGTCTACAAGGAGCAACCATGAGGACAAAATGTCCACACAGAGTAAGCTGAAGAAGTGCAGTGATGGCACCGCAGTCACAAATGGAGCCCACGCGCCTTTCAGCTCCTTCATTCAGAGCGTCTTTAAAGACATGAAAAGCAATGTGGACGACCATGTCTGTCCACTTCAGGATGAACACCCGGGCAGGTGAGGACCACCTCTGGCTATAGTGTGTGCCCACTGTTAATATGGCACTTGACGTCACATCTCAGAAAGAGATGCCCTAAATGGAAGACAGCATGCCGTAGTCTGAGGCCCTGCAATTCTCGAGCCTGGCAGGGCACTCTGTGGCACCTCTATATCATTGGATTAGGGGGCTCAAGGACAACAGTTGTGATTTTCATGGACCAGATCTGAAGGGGGCACATGCCAGATGGGTAGGCTTAGACGTGCGTGCCAAGCTGGAGCTCATCCTGTGGCGCAGTCGCACAAAGCCCATTCACATTTAGGCACCCCCACACTCCCAGCCATATGGGAGTCACCAAACCACCCAAGTCCCAAAAGTATAACCCAAGGGCACAAAGGCTGATGCCTGCTGCTGTGCCATATTCCACCCACCTGCCGTGCCACTCGTCTTATCAAACATATCTTCTTGGGTCCAGCAGCCCTTACTTTTGTTACCTAGAAATTCATTGGTAGAACATTGGGTTGCCAGCTGTGGGCAAGGCTGGCGTATTCATAAGCAGACTTGAATTGTCCCAGTCACATAATGGATGGCACATTTGTCAAATCACAACTCCAGCAGCCCCACTGTCAAGCCGGCCGTGGTGCGGACTGCTACTAGGATGGGCAGACTTGGCCCGCTGGCAGTGCCACATTCTCACCCAGTTTGTAAGCATACTGCCACTCTGGGAGCGTTGAGTGCAAAACTACATAACAAAAAAGAGGGGCAATAATCAAATGGCAAGACCGTCAAGTACAAAGGGTGACCGACACCCCGCACAGCCTGGCATGGCTCTCACAGGTGGGCCTTAAATGCCAAGGTGCTATATTTGGGTTACTCTCCCCCACCCACTTCTCCCAAACCCCACTGGGCAGAACCTGTTGGGCTGCTGCTCTCACATTCACCGCCCACCCAGACAGTGACACCGGCACCTTCTAAGTGCCCATCCACCCATTTCACGGTGCAAGTGACAGCCTGCCAAGGGGACCTCTTCAGGACCCCCGTATGGCACCTGTCTGTCCTGCCCTTGTACTCCTCCCTCCTTACCCGTCTCCGCTCCTCGTCCAGTCTGTCTGGAGGTCCACTACCTGCTTTCCCTGAGCCCGCCGTGAATGGTGGTGCGGCGTCAGCCCCCTGCACGAGCCCACCCAGGTGATGGCACACAACTGAGCCCAACACGTGGCACACGGTCCTCTCCGAATTCCTTTTTTAATAACTTAGAAAAAAAACAAAGCAGCCAGTGGCTCGACGCCACCTCCCTGGAAGCAGTTCAAGTCTCTCGCCAGGATGCCTGGGCAGACAGTCCCCGGGGGGGGGGGGCACCACAGCCCTTCTTCAGGGCCCCCGCCGAGTTGGCCGGGCCTACGAGTGCGACAATCTCATGCGGTCCTCCACTAGCACCGAGTCGGCACCAAGGGTCTCCACGCACTGGCGCACGATGGTCAGCACCCCCTCCAGCCGCCGGTCCAGAGCCGCCAGGTGGGCTTCTGCGAGGGTGGGGTAGATGGGGTCGTGGGCCGTGGCGGTCCTCAGGGCCGAGCTCAAGACCCCACCGCGCAACAAGTTCAAGCGGTTCCAAGTGGAGACACGAACCCTGGGAACAAAAACCGGGAGCCATTAGGGCGAGAAGGGCACAGAAAGGGGGCGGGGCACACGGGGGCGGTGGCACTCACATGCAGCACTGGTACACGGGGGCCAGGATACTTCGCTCATCAAGAGCCGGGTTTCCAAAGCTGTGTGGAGAGAAGGGCGAGGGTACAGAAATGAGCGGCACTGAACGAGGGGGCGCCAAGCACCCCGCAGCAGGCAGGCAGGCACCATCTTACCTCTTGGCATTATCCAGCAGGATGAGCATGCTGGCACCGCCGTCATCCTGGAAGCTCTCATAGTGGTGCCGGTCGGCGTTGCCAATGAGGTAATCAAAGATGGCCGTGTCTATGATGTCCAGCAGCCGGGGACCCGAGTCGTAGGGCGCCATCTTCTTCACGGCGTCGCAGTAACTCTCGTCATACTCCCACCTGCACGGACAAGCAAGAGGCACGGCTGGCACCACAATACCCACATGTCTGTCCCCTCCACAGCCCCCAAAGAGACCTCACCTCGCCAGCTTGCCCTCACGGTACGTCCGTCCCCACGGGTGCCGGTGCTTCTGCAGTGGCCACACGTCGGGCAGCCACAGGGTGACCGAGCCCTCCATGACGTCCCCTTCGGCGCAGGCCGGCTCGCTCTCCCGACAGTAGTAGCATTTGCCGTAGAAGCAGCTGTTGTTCCCTGGAAGCAGAGCCGCGTTAGAATGGCACACCTGGCAGCGCCAGCCCCTGCCGTCGGCACTCTCGTCTTACCCTGCATCAGGAAGGTGCCGAGCAGCTGCTCGCTGGCCACGGCCTTGATCTCCGTCCGCAGGTTCACAAAGCGGCCCACCACCAGCGGGGCCCTGCGAAAGCCCAGGATCCTGCAAAGCAACGGGGCAGAGACGTCAGCCTGGGCTCTGCGGGTGCCAAGCTCCCCGGGCGCTCACGTGGCGATGCGCCTACCTGTCCAGGTGGAAGGCGGCCACCTCGGCATTGTGCCGGTCGTACCCCGCGTACGGCTCCCCCTCCACTACGTAGTCCCGGGGGTACCTGAACGACAAGGAAAAGCGGATGAGCCCGTTCCCCCCCCCAAAAGGCCACCCCAGTGCCCCCCGCCGCCGTCGTGCAGCTCACCGCTTCGGCTTGAAGACCACCTTCTGTCCCCCTTCCAGTACCAGCAGGGCCTTCAGCTGCGTCCCTTTGTAGCCCACGTCGGCCCGCTCGATGCGGCTCATCGCCATGGCGGCCAGCACCGCCCCCAGCTCGGGGGTCTCATCCGGGTAGACCTCGCGGGGTCCCACCCACTGGGCAGCCACTTCCCAGGGGGACTGAAGAGTGTGGTCGAGACGCGCGCCCCGCTGGAGCCGCAAGCCCCCCTCCATGCGCTGAAAGGCGCGCAGGTCCTGTCGACTGGCCACCGAGCCCTCGCCGCCGTCCAGCAGGAACACCTTGGCCAGGATGAAGACCACCAGCAGGGCGGCGAGCAGCACCAGCCTCTGCTTGAGCTTCATGTCTTCGGAGCGGTCGGCCTACCTGGGCTGAGCAGACAACATGGCAGCCTGGCTGAGGAGAGAGAGAGAGAGGGGGGCGGGGGTTACATTCTCGGCCGCCTGGCACCGGGAGGCCTGCTTTGGCACCGGGGTCCTTACCTCCAGGGCAGGGCAAACGTCCTCGTCACACTCGGTCACGTGAGGTCTGTGGGAGAGAAGGGCACAGGGTGAGCGGACTGGGAGGGAAGCCACGGCACGGCCCTGCGCCCCCTCGCCAAGTCTGGCATCTTCCTTTACTTGGTCCACCCACCTCCCCTCTGGCACCCGTCTTTTGCCCCCACTTTCCTCGTCTGTCCTGCTGGGCCCCCCTTCACGGTCCTCGTCTCCCCTCCAGACGTCACCGACCTTTAGCCCATCGCTGCGCCTGCTTCTTCATCCTGAGCTGACCCCTCGGAATGCGGACCCTCAACTTCCAAAGCTTCTTCCTCCTTTCGGGTGCCACATGACACACAAACCCTGAACTGGGAGGACTGGCCTTTTGTCCCACGAGTCCACACCTCCATAAGCAGGACAAAAAGCTAAGGGCTTTGAGAAGACCCCTGGAGCAGACCTCCTCCTCTTCCTCCTCCTCTGTCCGTCACCCCAGTCCATAGCACACCACCCTCTAATATGGCTGCTAAATTATGACCAGCGTCACAGGGGGCTGCAGCCCATCCCGGCAGGAACAAGGCCTGGACAGGGCAGCAGTGCATGGCAGGGCAGGGCAGGGCAGGGCAAACACACACACACACTTCAGAACCTGCATGTCTGTGGACTGCAGGGGGAACCTGGACCACCCGGAGGAAGCCCACCTGGAAAAACAGGCAAACTTCACACAGGGAGGACCCTAAACACAAAGCCCAGTCTACATAGTGTGAGGTGGCAGCGATACCCACTGTGCCAGCCAACCTCCAGACCCTCCTTCTCCAAAGCCATCAACTCCACAGGCCATCCTTTCTGTTGTTCTCGGTGGTCTCTACCAGCTGTCTCAATGCAAACACTCGTCTGCCTCTCTCGTGGACCTGCTTTGGCCAACCATAAAGCCATGGCACCACCCGGGTGTTAGTTTGTTTTTATCATTTTTTTTTTTTTTATAAGATTTTAATTTCCCCCTTGGGGACAAATGAAGTGACATCTGTCTGTCTGTGTAAAAGCAGCCCCCTGGGGTGGTAAGCCTTCGCTCGATTTTCAGCGTGTGTGCCAGCTGCTTCATCCTGTACTCCTCCGGTCCTCTGACCCCACGCCACATCTCCTCGCTCTTCCTCACCTCTTCTTCCTCTTCCCATCCCTGCTCTCCGCCTTCGCTATTCTACGATCCCCCCCCCCCCCCGTGTCACATGTCAGTCAGAAAAGCAGGACGTTACCTGGCAGTGTGTGGCACAGCAAGTCCATCTGCGGAACAGGCCGCCGTCCAGGTGCAGTCCAACCTACGGGCACAGCAGACGTGAATGAGGGAGGTAAAAACACGAAGGGGCAGGGCACCCGACCAGCGATGCCAACGTGTAAGCAGCGGCCCGTGCAGGTGCAACTTGAATCACCTCAGAGCTTCTCGCGCACTCCCCCTCCAGGAACGCGAGGATATAGCGCCTTTTATTCATGACGTCATCACAGCCACACTGCGGCCCACTCGCCCAGCCGGACATCTTTCGCCACGCTGGCGTCATCAGCCAACCTCATAAATCCAGAGCGGGGCTCCGGAGCGGCCTGCCGGGCACCCCAAAGCAGGTACGGGCCTCCTCCTCCCCGCCCCAGTCGGACCGCCGACCCGTCGGCTCGAAAGGCATTCACGTGCCAGAGCCGAGCAGAATCTCAGTCGGTGGCGTTGGCGGCGTCTCCCTCTCTCGGTCCCTCCGTCACGGCGACCTCCCCGTCTCACCTGCAAGCGGCCTAAGGAAGGCGGCTACGATCGTGCTCCTCCTTTGATCCGGACTCCGCACAGACACCGAGCGTTTCGGCCCGGGCACCGGCGAGCTCAAACACTTGATTCCGAAAACTCGTCCACCTCACCTGCGCGGCATCGGTTGCTCACAACTCGGCAGCGTTCGGATCCCCGCGCCTGCGCTCGGCAACTTCCGGTTCGGCCGCCTCGGCTCCACTCGGCAACTTCCGGTTTACTACCATTCGGCTCGTTTCGGCTGTACTCGGCAAAAGTCGGCTTAAAGGAGCTCAGCGGAACGTGAACGTTTCGTTTAACGCACATTTTCACATACAGGACGGAGTTCAACGTGCTGCCAAGGAAATAGTTACGAGAAATGAGAGACAGAATAATAAAGAGGTAAGAATAATAAATAACTAACATACACGAAATAAATCAATACACACTTCGATAAAATGGATACATGAAGGAAGAACGTTTTTATTTAAATTTAAGCTTTTAGGGACGAGTCACATGATGAAGTCAGACGACTGGGGAAGAAAGAAAGAAAAAAACATCAAACCCCCCCCCGGGCCTTCTACCACACATAAATGTCCTTAGGTCGTTTCTTATTGTTCAGTAAGTTATAAAACAATACTTATATAAAAGTACAGACAGATGTGAAAGGCACTATATTATAGGCAGATAGACCGATCGATGAACACACACACCAGAATGACTGAAAAGTAAGAACATTTCAAAGAAAGAAAACTTTTGCCTTATGAGTCCCAGTCCCTGTGAGGCGCTGTACAGGTCAATTGTTGTTGTTATAAAGGACCCCCAGTGACGTTTCTGGTCCCACTTCTGTTGAAGGATTCATTGGCTGAACGTCCTCAGTGTTGGTGTGTCACACAGAGGATGGACAGCATTGTTCATAATGGCACTCAGTTTTGTCTTCGTTCCTCATCTTCCTCTGCTACCTTGAGGGGGTCTCATAACTGAGCTTGGCCTTTTAATTATCTTATTGATTCGGTGGTCCTCTCTGCAAGTGATATTACCAGCCTGAAGTGGGCTGGGAGGGGACAGATTTCCACAGTAAGCCCACCGGCTGAAGTTTGCCCACCTGGCAGTGAACAGCACAATAAATACGAGAAGATGATAAGCACATTAAATGTTCTGAACCCTGCAGAGGAGGCTGTAAGCAGAACACTTTAATAAAAGGACAGGTGTCTGTGTGGTCTGTCTGCCTGTCCTGGTCTAGGGCTCTGTCATTCCAACAGATGGCGCGTCACAAATGTGTAGCAATGCATTACAACAAGTGTTTGTGGTGCACCATCTGTTGGAATGACACATGCAATGCATTGCGTTTGATGACATACCTTACAAAGAACATTACAACAGATGGTCCACTTTGATTACTTAGACGGCAGGCACAGGGAGTGGCGCCATAACGAAGACATGCCCAACATGGCACACAAGACCTGTCCATACAGAAGCATGGCTCATGGGGGAGGGGGGCCTATGCCATCATCTCCCACAGTGAACAGGGTGGCACTTAGTTTGAGTCTGCTAGGTGCCCTGCCACTTGTTAGTGCCATCCTGGTGCCATCCGGTCACTGCCTTGCTGTCAGATTCCGAGGCTCTTGTCAGTAATAAAGGTTGCTGGAGTGCCATTTTACTGAGACAGGAACTGACTGACACAGCTGGGTCTGCATGTGTGCACAAACTGGCACCGGGTAGAACGCTGAGGGGCACAGTGACAAGAAGAGGTGTGTGACCCCCGCTGGGCTGAGCTGCTCTTCTGCAGTTGCTGCTGTTATAATGTCACCTGATTGTCATGGCAGTCACAAGTGCAGACAGACCCCAATGACACACACTTCTTTATTGAGCCCACCCCTCAAACAAACAAAGGAAGTGAGCCCCTGGCCGAACCTCCATTGGCCGCAATGACGTGGAACGGGCACTTCCAGCCACGTCCTGAGGACCCCCTGGCGGGAGCAGCTCTGCTGCGTGAGGGTCTCAGCTCTGACTGGGCAGATCTTCTTTTTTGATGCCATTCCATAGTAACTTTGCTCCAATGCTCAGGGGTCCTGCTGCATCTTACAGCCGCTGGTGGGCTGCCACCCTGATCTTATCCTGTAGGATGCCTTGAGAAACTCGAGAATTTGTTTCCCCTCGATGAGGGCTAGCAGTCCGGACCCCCAGACAGCAGATCAGCCCTCTGTCCACTGAGCTTCACCGTTGGTCTGTGGTGGCCTTTTTATGGTCAAGTGCAGTCTCGTCCAGTGGCACTGAGGGGTGCCAAGGTGGTCTTTGGCCAGCATTGGGCATGTGCTGCCCTGGACGCTTTGTCTGTTAGACATCTGAACGGCGATGCCCACCTGGCCCACTGCCCCTCCTCGAGTCCCCTTGGCTGCTGCCCGCTGCGTCCTCCGCCCTGAATCGTCTCCATTTCTAAACGCTGTGACCCTTTCTGGCGACTCTTGATGGCAGATCTTCGGAGATCTCGTGTGCCAGGCTTGTTTTACTTCAGCAGATGCTTCTGGCGAACGGCAAACTCAAAATGCCTCAAGTCCTTTTTTATTGGCCGAAGTAGCCCCAGACCACTCCCCCTCTCTCGTCTCATTGGCTGGACTCGTGGTTTGGCCACTCCTGACTCCAGGAAGCTTTGGCTGAAGTCATCGGCGACATTGTGGATGTTTGAATGACAATCCGCCGTTCACTACTGTCACGCAGACGTCCCCAGAGTGGGTGGGCAGCTGTAGCCGCTCTTCTAGGGGCGTGTCCAAGCCGCTTTCATGTCCTTCATCCTCCATGGCTCCGCCCTCATCTCAGCTGTGGGGGTCTGCACTGGGGGTCCACCTTCTGCCAATACCCCCCCGATCCTTCAGCAGTTTAGAGAAACCAAAATCTCCCGCCAAGACTTTAGTCATCACAGAGATGCCGGACGTCCCCCAAGTGGTCCATTCAGTTTATACACACAGGAGGTCCTGGGGACCCCTGGGGCACTGAAGGCCACCGAGGGGGTTGACCAAGGGGTGAGCTCCAGAGAAACTTCCAGAAGGACAACCATCACTAACCCCCTTGTGAGCACAAGAGGGTCTAGAAAGAGGACACTCTGGGCTGATGAAACCAACAACAGTGCCAGGTCTGGAGGAAAGTGGGCACAGTGGTGGCAGAGCAGGGATAGGCAGAAACAAACCGACAATGCAACTGCGCCAAAGGAGCGAGAACCTCTCAAACTATCAAAGAACGGACCCCAAAGGAGCCAACGAGGAATGAAAGAAAAGCAGGCAGGTGGTCCGAAGGAAATCGCTACACCACCTCCGTCTCAGTCCACGGGTGTGAGATGTGGACGCGGAGAGAAGATGGCCACCGCAAGAACTCAAAGTAACAAAGTGAGCAACAAAGAGGTAAGAAGGAGACCTCGACCAGGTGATGATCGGACACAATAAAAGATGGAGGCGCTGGAGGTCTGGCCACGAACACCAGGGAGTCGAGCACAAAGGGTGAAATACGGAGGAATGATAAAGCGGGTAAGACGAGAGCCACGGCGGTCAGCCCTGCGGCAGAGGACGACACCCGAGGATGAGGATGGTGGTGGACTGCCAGGTTTACAGGAGTCGGACACTCAGTTCATGGACACTCGCCTACGACTTCCTCACCTTCGTTCTTCTCTCTCGTCGGCTTCTCCTTTGATGAACTGATGCCAGGTGTTGAGCGGGTGGCGAGCATACGCTGGCGTGGGCACAATGACCAGGAAGCTGAGCTCAGTGGTTCACGACGACTCTTATTGTGCTCATCTGTTCATTACCAGGACCCCCAAGTCAGTTTAGAGTCTGGGGCTGCAGCCCACCAAAGGTAAGATGGAGGGGGCGGTGCCACTCAGAACAGCTGGTAGGACTGGCAACACTCACAGAAGTGCCACATTACGGCGAGTCTGCACCCGCTGGACTACGGAGGGGGCAGACCGAGGGCTACAAGTCAGGCCCTCAGCTGGTTGGGTTGGGTTTGCTTTGTCAGCACGGTGTGCCCAGAGCTGATTTATTGTGGCACAGAGCCCTGAATGCCAGCAGAAGACACTCCTGGTGGTCTCCTCGAGGCGCGTCACGTCCTGTCCCCATACACTCGGAGCACTCGCCAGGACCCCACTTCGGCTCTCCTGCTTACGTCGGCCCCTCGCCGCGTGAGCCCTGGTGGGCTTTCTGTTTGGGTTGCGTTGCCTTCTTTGCATTTTGCTTTCGCTACTCCTGGCCATTCGGACTTCATTTGGTTGAAATGTTTCTGCCAAATCAACTCTCTTGTTTTCGATTCGTTTGCTCCTATGGGCCAGGACTGTCCTCAGGAGTTTGGCGCGTCGTCACCGCCCGCTGCCGTGCCATCATCCTCGGTCGCCCGCTTTAGTCCTATTAAGGTCACTTTTAATGTATTGTTAGGACCTGCAGGGTTCCTGAACCCGAACCCGACGGGCCACCCTTCGAGTGCCCACTCGGGAGCCACGTGACAAAATAAAGTGACACTCGAGAGGAACAATTCACTTCCTTTATTACAATAGGAAAGGCTGGCTTCCCCAAGGGGCACACCCAGCAAGGGGAGCGCACATCGCTCTCAATCTCGAGACGGACGGACAGACGGAGAGGTCACAGCGCAGCTCTGTAACGTGAGAGGGTCCCGCACTGACTGGCCCACCCAATAAAGTTCCAAAGGCTACACATAAAAATAGAGATTTCTTTGCCGCAGGCCCTCAAGCCTCCCTCCCTCCCTCCCTCCCTCGCCCGTCAGGCTTGGCAGTGAATAAATACAGCAAGGCATCCACCGCGTTGCCAGCTCTCTGGAGCAGACGGCCTGCCTGGCTAAGCTACAGCCGCTCCGCTCCATCAACGGTGCACAGAGAGAGAAAAACCCAAAAATAAAAATCTGAAAACGAAAAGGACACAAAGGTACAAAACTGCAGCATCGCTAAAATCCGTCGGGGCGCGCGGCGTGGCGCACATTAATACTGCTAACCAGAGAAGGGAGGAGCGGGCAGGAGCACGAGACGAGCCGAGGGCGCCGCTTCTCTCGTCGTCAGGCCTCCAGGAATGCCAGTGCCCTGCCACTCTGAAATATGACCAAGCAAAGTAGTCGAGGTGCCACCCCCTGCTCACGAGGTGCTTCCGGGCACCGCTCCGGGCAGCTGGCACACATGGCACCCCCCTCCCCCCCGCAGGTCCGTAAGGCAGTGGCTCCTCCTCTTCGGCTCAGTGCAAATGTGGACAGGTGTGTGTCCCTCACCTACCAGTGGTGCCGCCGGGCATTTCTTCAGGGGGTGAGCGCATTTGTGCTGAAGCAGCGGCTACTCAAACGACATGAGATTCGTGGGGACCTGGAAGGAGAAGAAGAAGGAGGAGGAGGGTTGGTTAGTCCAGCGAGCCTCACATCGAGACGAGCAACACACTGTGCCAACGGGCACGGAAATCAAAGAAACACAGACATGCCAACCCTACTGCAAAGGTGGCAGGCGGACCAGCAGCTCTCACACGGACCTGGGCTGTAGCCAATATGTGCCCTACGAATTACAAAAGACATCACAAATGCCAAAGTGCCAGTCTGACGGCAGGCCGCCTTAGGAGCAAAAGTGGTAAACACGGACTCCCCGATGCGCCGTATCAGGTACCGATAAAGACCCCTGGTCCAGGCTTTGGTCTCGGCACGTCGGCAACTCGCTGGTGACCGCCAGGGGTACCCGCACGTGCCACCAGGCCTCCGCAGGTGATTCAAAGCGCAGCCTGAGGACCAAGACGTCAAGGCGGTGGGCACGGGCACCTATAATGGCTTCCCGTATTAAGTTCAAATCCTTGACGTTTGCCTTGACGTTGGCACCAACATACATGGGGACACTTGTGGGGTCCCGTGCTCCTTCTCAAGTGCTCGGCTCTGCTAGTGAGTGGCATCAAATCTCGACGCGGACGATCCGCTGGTCTTATGGGATTCTTGTCACGAAGGGAAGCTCAGCTATTTTTTTTCGGTTTGCTTTAGAGCCTCTCACTTGTGATGACCCACTTTGTACCCCTGTGGCTAAACGGCCCCCCCCAGATCGAGCTTTACTTTCACAAACAGAATCTGCCAACTGGATAAACGTGCGTCATGTTCTGGGCGAGAGGTCCCTCCTGGTGCCAGCAAAGCAATTCTTACCCACAAGTGCCAGGCAGAGCCGAACGTGGGCACATCCGTCCCTGCCCAGTGTGCCGCTCGCGTTCATGTGCTACTGAGCAGACGGCAAATCTGAGTCTTCATTGTACGCCCGACGACCTCGGAGCAATGAGGAGACAAAGCAAGCCGGGGGGCTCCCCAAAGTGTGACGTAACTCTGACCTTGCAATAAAAACTAGGAGTCACGTCACACACACTTCCTTTAATGGCTTTTTTATTTGGAGACCAAGTATTGTAGGGGCAGCACGGTGGCGCAGTGGGTAGCTCTGCTGCCTCGTAGTCAGGAGACCCGTCTGGGTTCGCCTCCCAGGTCCCCCCTGCGTGGAGTTTGCATGTTCTCCCCGTGTCTGCGTGGCTTTCCTCTCACAGTCCAAAGACATGCCAATGAGGTGCATTGGAGATCCTACATTGTCCCTGTGTGTGTGCGTGCGCCCTGTGGTGGGCTGCTGGCACCCTGCCCGGGGTTTGATTCCTGCTTTGCGCCCTGTGCTGGCTGGGATTGGCTCCAGCAGACCCCCGTGACCCTGTGTTAGGCTATAGCGGGTTGGACGATGACTGACTGACTGACATTCAGGTGAACAGACGGAAACCTCACAAGTCGGAGCCGCGAATACTCCGAGGGCACCTGTGATGCCCGGGACCATCAGTGCACGACTGACCGAGGGGCTACAGGGCCATGAAAATGGAAACAAACTCCGTCCACACGAAAACACAAAGGCCGCCCGCCTACACGAAGAGGACGTGTCCTGCACAGGCATTTACAGCAACACGCGGAGACAGTGAGGTGACACACGGTGACATGTGGCCAATCAGCCCGACTCTCCGTTTTTAACTGAGCCGGTGGTCTCATCATCTCCGACTCCGTTAGGGTCTTCTGAACTGAACTGTAGCCGCGAGATCTTTCACTTGGATGTTAAGAGATGGCATTGAGTAAGTAAAGCTGGAAAAAATATTTAGGTGTGTTTACATTTAAGGCTGCAAAGCAAAAAAAATGGGAATATTTCAAGGGATCTTTACTATACCCACTGTACTTGAGCCGCATTACGCCACTCCATCTGTCCAGCCTACAACTTCTACACTGGCCACCAAGACACAAGCTGAAGATGAAAATGAATCGTCAGAAGCAGCTGGCGTCACCCAAACTACAGACTGCTGAAGATCTGCTCCACTTGACAGGCAGCTGTCACCATCCCAGTGACGACCTGGCCAGAGAGCCGACGGTGGCAGCAAGTGGGGCTCTCTCTGTGGTCACAGCCAAGGCCAAGAATATCAGAAATACGACAGGAGGCTGTGGTGTGGGGCCGCCGACAGGACGCTTTACACGGGTCAGTAATGGAGAATCTCGGCGATCAGTGCGGGTAAAGAGACCGAGCAGGGAGGGCAGGATCAGGGGCTTCACTGACCCCACAGCACCGCACCGTGACCAACTGCCCTGATCAGTTTTAGTATCGCATGCCATTGTTATGTTAGGTTTGTATTTGTGCAGAGTCCTCACAAGGACACAGGGCCAGACGCCACGGTGTGTTTAGCGCCGGCTTGATAACGGAGCTCCATTCTCGAGGGTGCAGGCGGTGAAACGGCAAACGCTCTTCGCTGGCATGTTGGTGAAGCCGATGACCTCCCGGGACTACTAAGGAGGTGCTGAGCGGGTAGGAAACGGCAGCGGGCGAAGTTGTGTTACCAGCGCCGTGTAACGTTTATCACGGTGTGCTTGAAGAGGTTAGGAAGTGCCGAGAGGAACCACCGATGTGTAGTGTTTGAAAAAGCACAGCACGCTGGGGAAATTCCTAAAGACTGGAAACTATCAAATATCCTGTTATATAAAAAGGTAATTGGGCCAGTATGCTTAACGGGCATCGTGGGTAAAAGAACGGAAGAAATTACTAAGGAAAAGAACTGAGTAACAACACATGTCAAGAAAAAGCGCTTCAGCAAACAGCAATGAACAAGAGGTGACCAGCAGAGCGGTGCAGGTGACATTACTGATCTGGCTCTTAATAGCGGCCAGCGTGGAGACGCAGACCACCAGGGACAAAAGGTTCAGGGCGAAGAACGTTAAAATAAATAAATAGAGGGTGTTAAACGTGGCGTCCAGCAGGGGTCAGTCACTGCCTTGGCACATTTAATAGACGTAAAGAACGAGAATAAGAACACAAACAACAAGCTGGTTAAATCTGATGATGATGACGATGATACCAAACTAGGCAGATGAAGAATCGGCTCAATCCATGCAGAAGGACCAGGACAGAATGACGACTTTTAAAGATTTGTGGACACTGAAGCTGAGAGTGCGAGACACGTGAGGAGCTTGGAAAGTCACCTCCTGAGGAGGGACCAGGGGGCTGTAGGTCACGATCTGCAGTCAGGCAGTGGACAGACACCATTCAGGTGGGGAAACGGGTCGATAGGTCATATAGCGCCCTGCTGCGTGGAGTCCAAGTCCAAGGAGTTTACACTTAAGGTACATAAAACTCCGGTGAGGCCTCATCCGAGTCTCCGTACTCCAAAAAGAGCCTCGACAGAACTAGCGGAGGTCCGCAGGCCAGCGACCACGAGACCTGTGAGGTGTCAGCTAAGAGGTGACGGGACTGACGTGCTTACAACCGTAATTAGGGAATCGGCCGAGTGGGCCCCGTACAAGCAGTTCAACACGAGGACACGGATGGAAACGCCAAAGCCTTTCTTCACATGCTAACCACAGGAATCAATGGCCAAGAGTTTGGTGGGAGCCTTGGGGACCCTCAGATCCCTGCTCAGCGCTATGGGATCGGTGAGCTCGTTGAGCTGAAGGGCTTGTTCTCATCAAGACCGCTCTAATGCCCTCTCAAGAAAAGTTACAAATGAAGAACTAGAAAACATTATTAATATTATTATTATGGCTTGCCAGGTGAAAATGTCTGGAAATGCAGGGACGGTGGAGTCGAGAGGACAGCGCCCGCTTTTGTCACCACATTATGCTCTGCTGTTGTTTTGGTCATTTTCTGCCACTCTCTGAATGGGTCAAGGCCTCAGTATGCTATATAAAACTACAAACAACGATTACGAATATCGATTGATTGTTTAACCAAATTCCTGATAACGTGAGACACATTCCGTGTATTTGCCGTATCACACGTGTCAACCTGTGCATTCTGGGAATCGTCACAGCCCTGCTGGCACTCCATTACCTGCTGTCTGTTGCTTTGGCAGGCAGCACTCAGGTGCTTGAACCACAGCATGGCGTTCATTCTGTTCCCAGCCTGGTACTTGTAAGAGTTTCCTACGGGTAAAGACAACACTGGTCAGCACAAGCAGCTGTCGCTCTTGCCCACGAAGCCCAGCACTTCAGACCACCCGCCACGTCTTACCATGCTCAGAGTCAGTCAGCAGAAACAGGTCTTGGTGCTCAGGGTCATCGGCCATTACTGCCATCCATCCAAGCACAGACATGCTCTTACTTGAGGTGGACTTGAACTGTGGGGACACACGGGCAGCAGCGTCACACAGAATGTAAAGGAAGCCCCCCCTGCTCCCCCCCCCCCCCAAACCCCACATCAGGCCTGACCTACTCCACCCCCAGTTTCCCTATTGGGCAAATTTAAATCAAAGCTGACACCCAAAAGTCCGACCCTGCCCTGGCAAACTGGCCAAGCCCTGGACCTCCAGGTGACGTCTGAACACAAGGTGGGCAAGGCAGGCGGGCAGGCAGGACGGGGCAGTCAGCGCTCGCACTTACGTGCTTTCTCTCTGTAGCCTTCAGCGACTTGGCTGCATAGTAGAAGAGCTGAGTCCCACACAGGGCCACCCAATACTTGGTCCAGGAGGCCACCTGCAGAAGAACGAGAAGAGCCACACGGATCACGATATGCTAATGGACGAGCAAGATGGCGATGGCAGTGAAAAGCTAAAGCAGCCATCTACTTTCCAAGCTGGCGCGCCCCGTCACTGGTCACCACCTTCCCTAGCAGGTGCCACATCTGCCACCCTAAGCAGATGTTCTTCACTCCCTCCCATGTGGAGTCTCGGTTAAGGCTGTCAATCCCCCACCATTAAGGTTTGGATGTCCATGTTAAAAATGATTAAAAGTTCAAATCTACTCAACTGTAGGTCCAAAGCTCCGGGTGTTATGCGCCCGTTTATTATTTTTATTGCTGTTTTTAGTTTTTGCAAGACGCGTAGAGCTTACGAGGTGTGGCAGAAAAGTAACGAGACTGATTTTTTATTTACCAAAGTTTTTCTTTTTTTCAAACATCAATGTTATCCCCTTCAAAGTAGTTCCCTTGGGCAGCTACACACCGATGGAGACGTTGTTCCCACTGTTGATAGCAGCGCTGGAAGTCTTCAACCGGTATGGTCTTCAGCATGTCCGTTACACTCTTTTGGATGTTTTCTAAAGTCCCGAAATGACGTCCTTTGAGGACATTTTTCAGTTTAGGAAAAAGTCACACGGACTGAGGTCAGGTGAATAAGGGGGCTGGGGAACCACAGGAATGCGTTTTTTCGATTGTCCTTCTGCTCAATTGTGAGGTTTTTCGGCACCATTTTGGCACAGACCTTTCGCATGTGCAAATGTTCAGTCAAAATTTGATGAACGGTAAATCTGTTCAAATTTAATTGTTCACTCAACATTCTTAATGTTAAACGACGGTCTGATGTCACAAGAGTGTTCACACGTTCGATGTTTTCATTGGTTTTCGAAGTTGAAGGCCTCCCTGAAAAACTTGAGCTCGGGATAAAGAATGTTCCCCATAGGCCTGTTTTAACTTTTCAAACGTCACACTTGCCGATTCTCCAAGCTTAACACAAAATTTAATGGCACAACGTTGCTCCAAATTCCGCGTGACGCACAACCAAAAACACAACTTCGCTAATAGCAGTCACAAAAATCACGTAGTTAACGGAAGGAGTTGAAACTCGCACTGAGCTATGGGAGGTACTGATACACGTGCTCTATCAAGGACAACAGCGCAGCGTTGCCAGATCGCTTGCAGTGTTGCCAGTCTCGTTACTTTTCTGCCACACCTCGTATGACCTGCTGTTGTTTAAACCAAGGAAATGATGAGAGGTGCCATCAGACGAACGTGGCACTGCAAGGGCCACCAAGTGAAGGACTTGATGGATGGACGAGCAGGTCAGGCTTGACGGCCTGTTCTTGTCACAATGGCTCTAACGGAGGACTGCCTTGAATGTGCATTGAAAGCCAGACAGGGTCGCTCATAATTGCTTGAACGCGTCATAACGCGGCCATTACTTTTAAATAGAAAACCCCACCAGCTACGAGGCTCCTTGGTCCTTGAGCACAAATAACGTCAGCCCACTGCCCGTCTCCCTTTAATATAAGCGGAGGCGCTTCAGGGGCTTATTGGTCTGCTTCACCAAGAAGGTACACCTGACATCGTGATGGTCTTCAACAAGCACTTCCTCTACATTTGTGGACAAGTGTGTTGGACGGCTGACGTGATGGCATGAAAAGCAGTTGTCCCCTGTTTACCTCTACATCGAGTAAAGCAAAAAGAAAGGGTGACAAGAGATCAGGTGTTTCTTATTCTAGAAAGATCTTCTGAAATGGCCCGGACACGTTCGTTGGGACCCCTAAATAAATAAACGTGAGGGGTTTTTTCAAACTCGCCCTTTTCTGGAATTCATATCACACACGTCTCCAATCGTGCAACTAGACATTAAAATGGAGAAAAGTCACCACTCTGCCGTTTGGTGTCACTGTGTCCCCCACGCTGAATGTGGACCACACAGAGCCAAGGAGATCAGAGAGAAAATGAGAGACACGTACGTGAAGGGCAAAGGCTAGAAGACCACCATCTCCCTGTGACAAACACTACCAAGAAGGTGCCGGTCCATGGGACTGTAGCCAACAGAATTGGCAGAGGGACAGTGAGAATGGCAGATAAAGAGCCAAGGACAACATCCAAAGACAAACAGGCCCAACTCAAGTGTCTGATGGCACCATCCATCACTTTTATGAGTGACAGTGGGCTCAAAGACCGAACAGGACCCCAAAACATGCAAAGCCAGGCTGGAATTTGCTAAAATGCATACTGACAACCCACAATGCATCTGGGAGATTGTCCTTTGGACAGGCAAGACAACACTGGAGCTTTCTGGAACGTCACATCAGCACTGCGACCGCAGATAAGAAAGACAAACAGCAGCAGACCAACTATGAAACATGGCGGAGACTCGGCGATGTCTGTTGGTACTCTGCTGTGTCCGGCTCGGGGCACCTGGAGTCTGTGCAGGGAACAATGAAATCTCAAGACCCCCCGTCAGAAAGCTCAGTCTCAGTCTCAGGTCATGGACCCTCTAACGGGGCCCCCCCCCCCCCAAGAATGGCCACGAACAAAACATAGGACTATTCTGAAGTGGCCTTCGAGGAGCCCCGATTTAAATCTCATCGAACATCTATGGAAAGAACTGAAACACGCCGTCTGGAGAAGACCCCCAAGTTGGAGCAGTCTGCTCAGGACGAGAAGGCCGGTGCAGACCAGGGCCGTCTTAACGCATGGGCACGCTGGGGGCCCCGCGCTAATCTATGTATGCTGGGACTTGCTGAGTGGTGGTGTAGTTTGAAGCCGCAGTGCACCGCTTTGCCCAAGGGGCCCTGGATGTTGACGTCTCATGGAGACCTTCAGGAATCGCCTGTGTGCAGGGGCTGCAAACTCTAAAGGTTGTGTAGCTGTACATTAGGTGAGGGGTCCCATCAGTTTTTATTTGTGTTATTATTTGAAATATTCTGTTGTGTTTGCTCTGAGGATGATGATGGAGAAGTAGAGAGAAGGTCAGAAGGGGTTGCATTGCGTCTTTGTGGACCAGGAGAAAGCAGATGGAAGGGTGACTGAGAGGAGCTGTGGTACTGTATGAGGAAGTTGGGAGTGGCAGAGAAGTATGTAAGAGTGGCACAGGATATGAACCAGGGACGTGTCACCGTGGTGAGGTCTGCGGTAGGAGTGATGGAAGTGGGATGACATCAGGGATCGGCTCTGAGCCTCTTTCTTATTGGCAATGGTGATGGACAGGTTGACAGACGGGATTAGACAGGAGTCCCCATGGACTGTGATGTTTGCTGATGACATTGTGATCTGCAGGTTGAGAAGACCCTGGAGAGGTGGAGATATGAGAGGAGAGGAATGACGGTCAGTAGGACCACCAAGACAGAATACATGATAGAGAGGTCAGAGGAGTGGTGAGGATGAGGGGAGTAGAGTTGGCGAAGGTGGACAAGTTTAAATACTTGGGATCAACGGTACAGAGTAACGGGGAGTGAGGAAGAGAGAAGAAGAAGAGAGTGCTGGCCAGGGTGGAGTGGCTGGAGAAGAGTGACAGGAGTGATTTGTGACAGACGGGTATCAGCAAGAGTGACAGGGAGGGTCTACAGGACGGTAGTGAGACCAGCTGTGTTATATGGGCTGGAGACGGTGGCACTGGAGACAGAGCTGGAGGTGGCAGAGTTAAAGATGCTAAGATTTGCATTGGGTGTGACGAGGATGGACAGGATTAGAAATGAGGACATTAGAGGGCCAGCTCAGGTGGGACAGTGGGGAGACAAAGTCAGAGCGGCGAGATTGGTTGGTTTGGACATGTGCAGAGGAGAGATGAGGGGTATAATGAGTGAAGGGTGCCAAGGATAGAGCTGCCAGGTAAGGGGAGAAGAGGAAGGCCTAAGAGGAGGCTTATGGATGTGGTGAGAGGGGACATGGAGGTGACTGGTGTGACGGAGCAAGATGACGAGGACAGGAAGAGATGGAGACAGGCGATCCTTAACAGGAGCAGCCGAAAGAAGAAGATTTGAACTATTCTGTTGAATCGAAACTCGAAAGCAGAGTCGGAGAGGTGCCAATGACTTTTGCCAGTTTCAAGTTATTTTTCATGGAGGGGTGCCAACACATTGGCCACGTGTGAAGCAGGACCATTCAGACTCATTTTACAGGATGTTTATTAGGCTCAAGAGCGCGATGTTCAAACAAGTCCCAAGAAGCACACGCTAGTGAGTCCGTGTTTAAAGCGAGTAGAGGACAGACTGGGTAAATAATCAGTGCGGGACGCCAGCCAAGCGCAGCGGTGATGGAGTAACAGACAGGATTCAGGCTAAACGGGGTCCGCTCCTCCTTCACAGACGTGGGCCAGGTAAGCCATCTTTCATTACGCCACCTAAAGACTGGCCACGTGGGTGACACCACATACTGCCCGAGGGAGCCCAATGTGCTTGAAAATGCCAAGTTGTCCCGGCCTGTCACTAATGAGGAAAGAGGCCAGCTTCTGTCACGTCAGCTCCGATGACCTGCAGTGGGATCTCAGGACCCCAGCAACGCCTTTACAAATCGGCTCTTAGTCCAAGGAAGCAGAAAACAAAGGGGGTGTGCTAGAAGGAGAAGGCCCCCCATTTTAGTGTACCACCAACCCACTTGCCTGTCCCCAACCCGGGGGGGGTTTGCGAGGTCTTTACGGTGTGTGCCCACTCGCGGTTCAAGCCGCTGGCCTTTCTAACTCCTCTCGGCAACGCACTCTGGGAGAGGAGCGGCTTACCGTGGGCTTCTTTCCTTCTTTCAGCAGAGTCTTCCTGCGCAGGACCCCCTGGATCGTGACCGCTCCCGGATACAAGTGTATCGCCAGATCCTCGGACTCCGCAGAGCTGGAGGGACACAACAACCACCATTAGACAAGGGTGCGGCAGTACGACGGCAAAGCCAAGGACTCTGGAGCCGCTTGGTGAGGCTCCTTGTAGGTGTCGGCAAGCCCTCCACGGACCCCCAAAGAGGACAGACAAGATGATGAAGCCACACACACCAGTCAAGGACAGAGGCCACCACCAAAACGAGGCAGAGGAAGAGTACCTGCTGGCTTTCAGGTGTCCTCGATGGGGGATTCTGGTGACGGGGCCGAGGGAATGATAGAAGCGGTTCCTGTTGGATTTTTAGCACATTTTACACGGAATGAAGGCAGGCGCTCGCTCGTTCGCTCGCACACACATGACAACAGGGCGTTCGGCGAGAGACGGGCCTGTGAGCGCAAGCCCAGGACCCCGGCCCACCGCACTCGTGCCTCACAGAATGTTTACCTCTCAAAGGCCGGCCAGGACATCTCCTCGCTGAGCTCAGATCCTTCGCTGCTGCCTACACAGACAGAACATGTCTGTTAATTACATGCGCCCGGCCCGTCCAGGTGCTGCTACCCCACAAGGCTTCGGGGGCCAGTCATTCAGCTTGCTGTGTGCCCCCCCCCCTCCCCCCTCCCTCTCTCCCATCTCGGGCCGCTGCTGGTGATGGTGAGGGCGAATCGCCAATGGAGATGCCAACAGGCCCACGCCCTCTAGAGGCAATCGGAGAGCTGGACAATGGGGGGTCCTGCATGCAATGGCGATTACCTAGCGAGATGCCACTGGACAGAGTGGAGCTCTCGGCTTGGCCCCGAGACGGGGTGTGGCTCTCCATCACACTGTCGTCCAGCAGGTGGCGAGAGCCCGCGTTGGGGAAGGTGGCGCTCTTGAACTCCACCGTGTTCATCTTATGAATAAAGCTGGGAAGAGAGACAGAGAGGGCACCTCAGTGACAACGTGGGCCAGCCTGCCAGTCCAAAAGCTCGACCCTAGAAAAGGCGCTAGGCGACTCTCAGGAAGCAGGGGTGGTCCAAGAGAAGGGCGGGCATGACGCCCACGATTTCCGTAAAGCTCAAATGTAGCATTTGGTACTAACTTGTATCCCAGGCTGTGGCACTTCCTGTGTCCATAGGGGAGTAGATTGCGCGGGGAGGGCGGGGTGGAGGGCACCAGGGGTCCTTCCGCTGCCGGATTCCGCCGTCCGCTCTGTGGAGAGGCAGCTGCCTCTGGGCCTGCAGGGACAGGAGGAAAGAAAGAAAGTGAGACGGAAGAACGTCGTGCCAGCACCGCGAGGACGGCAGGAGGAACGGGGGGTGGTTTAGGGACAAAGATGTCCACCCAGCAATGCACGCGTTCACACGGACACAAAGCCCCCTTGACACCCCCGCCACTTGAGGCTCACCCAGCAGATCCTCCCGGGAGGCAGTTGGGCGTGGTGTGCTGGTGCCAGGCTCAATCTTCAGGGACAGCCTGCAAGAGATCAGCAGGGAGGTAAAGGACCACACACTCAGCATGGCACAGGCCACCCACTACATGCCCAGGCCACACGTCGGCCTCCCTTACTTGTAGTTCTCGTCCTCCACAAACTTCTGCAGCTCCTCGATGTACTGCACCGAGTTGAGGTACTTCTGCACGTGCGGCAGAAGGGGGATGTCTAGGAGGGGAGAGCACAGGGTGGGTTAAGGGCGGCCCGTGGCACCGGCGCGCTGCTCCTAGAATCCCCACAGCCGCTCGCTTACCGTACTGGCAGGAGCGCTGCAGATCCGAGATGATCCTCAGGATGTTGTTCATCAGGTTGGAGCGCTGCTCATTCTCCAGGATGCTGCCGGTGGAGGGGTAGGCCGAGTCGATGTAGGTCAGGTCCGACAGGTAGATTCCTGCAAACAAAAAGCCCAGGGCGCCAGAAGGTTAGTGCCACTGCGTTCTCCAGGAATGTGGGATGTCAGGCGTGAGGAGGAGGAGGAGGAGGAGGAGGAGCTTCACTCGTGTGACATCAGCAGTGGGCTGAGCTGCCAGATCCTCTTTTAGAGAGGAAGCTGTGATCCCAAGGAAGCGATCTCAACCCTGCCTGCCCGCCACACCTCATCTGGACTCGACCCGCACGGACAAGTGACGCCATGGCCCCTGTCACCGAAGGAGCGTGAGTGGGCGAGAGAGAGAGAGAGAGAGAGAGGGAAAGAGACGTGGACACCAGGTGGGTGCTTGCGTGCATGACGAGCGGCAGAGTCTAAAGGGCTGTGGTGACACGGGGGTCCTCGGCGGTCCACACACACACACACGTCTGTCACTTGCCGTTCTTTTGGACACGAGGAGCGTGCGCCGCACACACACACAGGCGTCGTCCACAAACTCGCAGGCCGTGCTCACACACACACACACACACTGCGCTAATTAAAAACACATGACCCCACAACGTGCTCAGAAGCCGTCCCGTTTGTTTGTGTAGCCAGCGAGCGACTCGTGTTGAGGAATTCCAGAGGCTCCGCCCCGCTGTGCCTCACAATGCCCACCTTATTACAGGCAGCACCCAGCCAGCCCTGGAAAAAGGTACCCCAGCAGGTCCGAGGGAGGGGCAGCGTGGCGCGCACAGACACACTGAGACACACACACACACACACACACAGGGACGGCACGCAAGACCCCCGCTCCGTGCACAAAGGCTCCCTTCTCCCGTCCACATCGCCTGCTCACAGGTCACGTCATGTTAAACGAATTAGCAAGTGGATCAGGAGCTCCGGCGCATCCCAGACGACACATTTGGCAGAGGCGCGCGCGCACATCTGGGTAGTGAATTAAGCTGCGCTGTGGCCGCACGCCAAGGACTTTGCATGTAAGCAGACATGAGAGCATCTGAAGACAGATCTCTGGCACACCTCGACGCGGGGCACGCATGGCGACCGGAGACTCTTGGAGAGCGTGGCAAGGAGTGGCAGGGACGGCGAGGAGTGGCAGGGACGGCGTGTGAGCGCTCGCAGTCAGAGACACAAACCGCATCCAGAAATGGCACAGGCAGGCGGCCAAATGTTTGTTAGGCAACTCCGAGTTTTATCGGAGCAAACAACAGCACATGGGGGGGGGCAAATTACCTAAGTGGAGCCCGAGGACAGCCGGACAGTCGTCATGTATTGGGGGGGGGGGGGACACATAAGCTGAATGGAGCTCAAGAACTGCCGTCGTGGTCGGGGGGCCACACATAACCTAAGCGGAGCCCGAGGACAGCCGGACGGTCGACATGTTGGATTAGTAAGAAAGTTAACTGAGCTCCCCCGTTGTGAGTCAGGCGAGTTTTGCACAAAAATAACAGGAAGTTCAAATGAAGGCAAACCGACTTGATGTCAACTCTCGTTGGCACCTGAACCCCAAATCTAAAGATCGACGAGGGTAAACGCGTACTGAACGGGCATCAATGGCCCTGATATGGGCACACCGCACAGACGGGAAAGGGAGACAGCTGGAAATTCACCGGAGCAGGCGGTGCGGCCAGTTCTGCCAGTCTAGTCATTCGAACCAAACAGGACCCTGACAGTGTCCGCCTCTGCCAGCTTGTGCTTGGGTAACTCGGATGACCCACTAGGAGTAACACAGAGACACAGGCAGGGGCGACCTGACCTACAGTAACCTGCGCCCGACGTGGAGGGTATCAAACTCTGTGGGCCTCGCAGATCTCCATGCCACCCCTGTGCCCACAGAGGCTGTGATGGTGCACCCCCCAGTTTGATTTCGTTTCATTGGCAGCGTCATTTGAACTTGTATTTCAGCTGGAACACTCAACGCTCCACTGTCTGCCTCCTGTCTGTGTGGTCTGCTCCATTAACGAATAATGAAAACTAACAACAAGACGGGCAGACCACCGGGCAGCTGGCACTGCAGCTACTCGAGGGGCAGACCTGCTAACTAACGCGCTCATGGAGGACTCGATGGAGGAAAAAACCAAAATACCTGGCAAAGAGCTGAGAACCTTCAAGAAGAGTCGCTGATCTCCACGCGATGCCTGCTGTGGATTTTCACATTTTGTCCTCAAATCCTTTCCATTCATTCCCGTCAAGAAGCCACACTTGGTACCCCAGAACGGTGACGCAAACACCCTGGCGCGTCTCAGTCTACGGATCATCGCCGAGATGTTTCTACACCTCGGCCATCGCGTTTGAAATTTCGAGACGGGTCCAGCTGCAGACCCCCGTCGTGCTTCAGGACAGCCAATCGGATCGCAGGTTTGTGTGCCCGCAGGTGTCATCTTCTTCAGTGGAGTGGAGCTGCCCTGGTGCTGCTCCTCACTTTCACGTTTTTAATTTCAAAATCTGAACCTCATACAGCAACACACATGCCAAGGACCCCTTCAAACTAACTGACAGCCTCCATGAAGCCGACGGACCTCCGCATCCCTGGGGTTCAGCTCTCTGGACTTTAAGAGCACAGCGTGGCACGACTCACGAGCGCAGCACTCTTCTTTGGTGACGTTTTGAGTTTGGCCATCTTGAATGGGTCAAGTGGTCCGTCAGGAATGAGCACCCAGGACAACACACCCTTGCTTCAATGAAGTACTGAGGAAGGGGGTCTAAACACTCGTGTGTTCGTTTTTGTTTTGCCATTCAGGAGTACCGAGTGTCATCTGATGATGGAAGTCGTGACTTGAAATGAGTTTAGCAGCGGGCAGTTGCAGATCTGGGGTTCCGAATATGCCCTGAACGGGTGGCATACTCTAAATCGAGTCGGCCCAACTTATCTTTGTAATTTCTACATTGACCCCCAAAAACACACAAACTGGGAAATGTCAGTTTCATTAGCCTTGTGCGGCCAAGACTGAGTTAGCGGACCCCTGCACTGTGCCAGTTCAGTCCTGGTGCCCCTCAGTGGCTGGTTACCATTACAGACTGGGTATGTGACTCTGACCTGAGAGTGTTGTGTTGTGGACAGTTAAGGAAACACTTTGGCTTGTAATTGTGTTCGTGTTTGGAGCTTTCTGGTTGTTTCTGCCACTAACTGCTGTTCATTCTAATAATCCTACATTTTATTTTTATAGCGCCTTTCCCATGCCCAAGGTGCTTATTAAACAGTAAAAGAGTTTAGCAGTCTGTGCCCTCTGACCTGCTTGTGGTCTTACAATAAAGAGGGGACGCGGCGCAGGAAATGTGAACTCAGCCATGACTTAGTGAAACATCCAAAGATACGGCAAACTGACCAACGTCCATAAGTCACGCGGGCATCCGTGAGGCTCAACTCGTCAAACAAGGAGAGCAGTTACAGGCACAAAGGGTGCGCCAAGTGCCACGCTGACCGGAACAAAAATGGGCAGCCACTGGGCTTGAGAAGCGCCACACACCGGTGGGCACTGACTCCATCTCCTTGAGGAGGAAGCTTTCTCCACAACTCTGGCTGGCACACGACTTTCTGGGAAGCTGCCCAAAAATCACACGCTTGGGTCACTGGCACCGACCGCTGGCACAGCAGGGCCCATAAGTAAAACTCGGCTGAAGTGTCTGAACGGGAACTCACGAGTGAGAGTCACCAGTGACAGACGGGGGTGGAGCAGGAGGAGGAAGAGGAGGAGGAGGAGGAGGAGGCTGGGGCCTGTCAAATACAACTGTGTGTGTGTGTGTGTGTGTGTGTCGGCAGAGCAAATGTTGGCACTGTAACCCTCAAGAAGAAAAAGTCCTTTTGGTGATTAAATTATGAGAAAAGCCATCTCAGAAAGAGGAGGGTAACATGTCACCCCGTGTCAGTGATAACACATAAATGGACACGACACCTTTGACCCCAAGACAGTGTGTGTGTGTGTGTGACTTCAGAACTAATTAGGCTATCGTGTATATTTATGACTGTAAAAAACCATTTGCACAGGTGGTGCCCATCAAGTTATCTTAACTAAAGGCCTCTTCTGAGAAAGGGCAGGTGGCACGTTCCTCCTGAAACACTTTGAGATTCTTCTTGTTTTGGTATCACCCATCCATACCGCACACCAACACGCACCTGCTGGGTCAAACAACGAGAGAACGGGGAGGGGACCACCAGGGACATTCAACTCCATGGATGGCACATCAGAGTGGGCCACGCCAGTTCACACAGCCGAGGGTCACTGCCCACATCACATACACTGGCCGACTGTCATCCTCAGCCCTGAGCCAGCGCCGCACAAAGGGTTAACAGGCCACAATCTCGCTCCTTTGTTGTTTGTTCCCCTCCATTGTTTTGTGATCGATAAACCAGAAGACCTCAGACAGGCGACGTCCTCTTCAGTTCACGAGGTCCTAACCCGGCGTGTCTCTTAGTCCTCATCGCTGCGTTATTTGCACCGTACTCCCCGGTGGGCACCCATTGGCTGTCGGCTCTCCCTCAAGCAGGAAGACAAAATCAAATGTGCTGGACTTTAGTGGGGGCATCATAAATAAAAGCTGCGTCTGCCGTACAATAAAACGGGAAGAGTCGTCAGGACCCGTTCAACGAATCCCACCAGGCCAACGAGAACTAAAGACTGGCACGAGTGTAGAGTCTCAAACCGCCAGACGGCCCACTAAAACGAAATCTGAACACCCGGTGAACGGACTGCGAGGGAAGACCACCTCAGACTAACAAACGGCCTCTCGGCTTCAGCCCACCACGGCGGCAGCTTTTCATCCCCCAAAGTTTCCCTCCAATTGATCTTCTTGCTTAATTCGCTTGCCATTCTGCATTTACCAACGTGCACGTGTGGCACAGCGTTGAGCTCTCTGAGCTCTTTTCTCTTTTTCTTTGAAGTTTGCTCCCTTCATTTTATCCTAATAATGGCGACTAACAAGGAGCAGAGCAGAGCCAGGGGTAGTGGGCAGTGAAATCCACGCGGGTGGTGCGGCGTTGGCACTTTGCAGTATGGAGGTGGTGGGTTTGCTGTGTGGGCAGCACTCTGAGTAGCACTATATAAATGTAAAGGATGATGATGATGATGATGATGGGGATTACTAAGGCTGAAAGGCCGCAGCGCCAGGCCCTCGACATCAGGGGTGGCATCCCGGAGGGCCGCAACGGCTTCTGCTCCAGCCATCGTCTTCATTTGGAACCAATTAGGACTTTTGCCTTAAAGATGAAATGACTCGAGCTTTAGGATTACAAACGCAGCAGCCAAACAGATGAGCAGGTAATTGATCCCACTTGTATCTGCCAGTCGAGACCCAAAACGAGGGGCAAAGTGAACCTCTCAGACAGCCCACCCTCTCAGACTTCAATAATGTGCTCCATTAAGACAATTTTGCTTCCCATTAAATACGGTGGCCCTCCAGGAGGGCTGGAGACCACCGATACACTGTGGCGGGGCATCTGTTGGCTCGCTTTGCAGCCCCTTTATTGTTTGGCTGCAGGGAATGGAAAAAAGAAACAAAAAAAAAAAGAAAAAGGCAAAACCTCAAAAAGCGCATCAATGAAATCAAAGGCAAAGGACGTCGGGGCCATCAGCAATTGGTTACTAATGAAGAAAATGGCTGGCATGAAAAACCACGGGGTCCGACTTGGACGTCCCTGCAGCAGTGTGTGCTCCTCATAAAGAAGCGGACCACCGGGAATTCAATAAAAAACAAGAAGCCCACTAAATGCGACACTTTAGTCAAATCCAGCAGGCCCACTTTGGACGTTTCCGATGTCAGGCCTTGTGAGGCAGACCCCACGTTAGTGCTGGTCATCATTATTAAAGGTACAAAGAGGTGACCAGACCCCCACAGAGACAGTTAAGAACTTAAACATTACGGCAAAATGTCAAGGACTCCCACGTTTGTTAGGACCGCAGGGCACGGCAAGAAAAAGAGGCGAGCAAATGGAACAAAGACGACGGCTGGCTGGGATACTGGGAAGGGGGGGGGGGGGGCCCGGAGAGTGGGGGTTTAGGCCATAGGGGGGCCGAGGACTGGGAATGAAAAGACCAGTCAAACAATCAGTCGGCCGGCCACAAGACGGGCAGGCCATGTAAGGAAGGCATCAGGGCTGCCAGTTCAGCCTCCAGCTCGCTTCACCTACATGTGCCCGCTGAAAAGGCGCTATACACGATAAAGGCCTCTTGCTGGTTTATCTTGCACTATTTGTCCACATTATTATTAACATTTACACAAAAAGACTGGGTGCCAGCCTGCCACAGGGCACAATCACACAAATGCAAGCTCAGAGTTGCCCCAACACTACCCAGAACGCTCCGAGTTTAGCCCAAGTCTGCCGTGTGAAAGGGCAGCCAGTCGAGAAGGTTCAATCACATAAACGTCAAGCGCGAGTGATGCCTTCTCTAAAATGTGAAGAGTCTGTACCAAAAATCGTACTTACGAGGGCGGGCATGCGGTGTCGTGACGTCAGACCCCCGGTTCACTCCTGGACCTCTAGCTGACGCCACGATTTCTATTTCAAAGTGCACCCACATTTGCTGGGTTTGCCCTTTTGTCACCAACTGTAATGGATGTGCCCTCTGCTTTGTGCCAGCCTTCCAGCTAAGCACCGTCAACATACTTGTAGGTGTCACAAAAGAACGAGTCACCTCAGCCCACAGGGGCGTTGACTCAGATTCCCATATTTGATGTAGATGGCATGAGCGACGCTGTGCTGTGCCACACTAACCCAGTGTTTCACTCGTTCTGCTCTGCTTAATGTCCGTCAAACACGGCATCTGGGCACAGCGTGATGGACCAACTGTGGGCTGACGGTCGGACCCCTCTAGCCGAGCCGATTATGCTCATCTCCAGTTTTTACACTCTCCATGCCTGCTGGAATCATTTGTTCTCAAACCCGACATTACCTGTAGTCACGGGCACCTCATTTGCCATACCCGCAGTAGATACAGACGGCTGGCCCTCTGCGCTGCACAGTGTTTTTCTAATTTTCTTCTTCATAGGGAGCCATAGGCAAGGACACTGAAATACTGCAGTATGCCCGCTGGGCCCATAAGGCTGCAGGTGACGTAGCGTCTAGGCTGATGGCTCACACAAGGCTGCCATGCCAGTCCAGTTTTGTCAGCCTCCCTGTCACACAAACAGCCTAAGCTGAGGTGACATGTGCTCAGTGTCACTGAACACGTCAGCGTCAATGGCCTCCTGACTGTGACTGGCGCCCTCTAGTGTAGGCATGGACCTGCACAGGACCAAACCTCATTTCTTTAAATAGATTTTGTACAACTGGCCCAGTTTAGTGCCCGCATCTCTGTGCAGAAGCATCAGTGTGCCAGCGTGGGCCACGAGCCCTACACGGTCAATCGAGGGCGACATTCTCGACATTCCTAGAGATCTGTCACGGGTACCAACACAATGCATTGCACTTTCATTCCAACAGATGGTGCACATGACCAATACTATAACCTAATAAAGGAAAATTTGAATAAAAAAAAAGGACTAGAAATGAAATAATATTGACAGGGAAAGTACTAGCACCCTGGAGCCCACTGTCTGATCACGGTGGTCTCCATCTCAGGGCTTAGGAGGCCAGCGTGTCCTCTTCACGGCTGTTCAGGATTCCTGCTCCCCCTTTGCTACATCATTAATGGCGGATCAGCAGAATGCTTCAATGGAGACGCAGACTCCCACTATCACTCCTTTTTGACTTTTTATTCACGTTTTCCTTTATTAAATGCGAGTGTCACTTTATGTCTTACGTCATTCACACAGCATTTGGTGTAGCAAACAACAGTACTAATGTTTGTGATGTGCCATCTGTTGGAATGAAAAGTCCAATGTACTGTGAAACAAGCGTTACAAAGTACATTCCAACAGATGGCGCAATGCAAACATTAACCCTGCATTAGCCCAACAGAGTGGAACTGCCGAATGGACAGAACTCTAGTCTTAATCGTCCGACTCAAACAGTGCCGCCATGTCACACCAACTCCCGCGGACTACCCCGGCGATGCTTCCATTACAAATGATACCAACCCCTCTGGTTTAAGTGTGCTCTCGTACTCTCAAGAAGCAGCCTTTCTCAATGCAAAATAAATGGCTCTCCGCAGATACCTTGAAATCAAAGCCTGAATTTGCCTGCTCGAGCGCACATTCAGCCCCCCTGCCATTCAAAGGCGCTCGCTGCCACGATTCCTGCTTTAAGGCTTTTTGGGCCGGGCGTCTGCCAAATGTGCGATGTTGGCCCGTCGTCGTCGTAACTTGGATATCACATGTGGAGCAGACCCCTACTACCTGATGGGGTGGTGGTCAGTATTCTGTGAGTATCACGTCCCTGCGGACGTCTCCCTTCCAGTAACCCTGCTCCCTTCCCACAGCGGGTGGGCACCCTGCTCCGTCCATTGTCTTTTTTAATTGTAATCCCCTGCATGTCCATCCCTGCCAATGACGTCCATCCGCACGGCACAGTGCCACTGCAGTGGTCGCTCCCAGTTACGGAGGCAGCTTTTTATTAAGAATGGCAGCTCAAGCCGTGCCCAGGACAGGTCAGCGTGCTTGTGGCAAAGCTGGGACATGAGGACAACCTCGACCATTCAGCCCACCAAAGCGCGTCAATCCCCTCCACTTCACTTCACTTCACTTCTCATCAGCCGAGTTCTGAAGGTCCTCACAGCCCTGCTGACCCGAGCACTGGTGACAGGTTTCCACGTTGGTCCCCGTGTTCTTGCTAAGCCCACCTTAAAGAAATGGCTGGGGTCCACTGGACTGACTCCCAACTCGTGTCCCTCTAAACTGAAATGTTCAGCAGTTTGGAGACTAGCGGTGCGGACTTCACGTGGCGCCTCGCTGCAGCGTAACCTCCTCTGACTTGTCAGGTGGCCGGCAGGACCCAACATCCTGTGGCCCACCATAGTGGTGTCATTCGTCTGTCTGGGTACAGACCCTGAGCCAGGTGCTCCTTCTATTGTCCAGTCAGTGCGTTTCAACGCACACACACACAATCAGCCCAGCTCCACCTCACTTCTCCATCACCGACGTTTACATGCGCAGCACAGCGAAGCTTCTGAACTTCTCATCTGGCAGAACAACTCCGACGTCACTAAACTGCACAAACAAAACGTCACCATCAGAAAATGAGCAACGACGTCTGTGATCTGCGTCTTGTGCTTTAGAAATGCGTTCAGTCAATTCAGCTCCCGGATTGCACACACACACACACACGTCACTCTCGAGTCCTCTGAGGGCCGCCATTCCACTCCGTGTGCTTCTGGATGACGACGATGCAGGGATCTTAACATCAAGAAGTTCTGCGTTAGGACACTCGTGACATTAAAAGGTACTTTCAACACGTCACCTCCCGCTCTCGAGATTGTGCGGCCGAGTTTAGACGCGTCACTTCTACCGGGAGAATCGCCCGAACGTTGGCCTCTTTCGTGGGCCGGAATGTGAAGTAAACACGTGCAGAGGGGGGCCGAGAGTGACAGACAGGCGCAGGGCACAAAGTCCTAAACGGGAATGCGGTGTAAAGGGTTTACAGGGCCACACCATCGGGTTATTTGGGAAGAAATCCAAAGTGATGATGAGGACTCGACCCGATTTCTCTCGTCAGAATTTGGCTCACCGTGGCATTTCAGGAATCAGGGAGGGTCCTGTGAATAATCAGTCGGCTTATTGTTGTCATCCCGTCCCGGGTACGACGTTAATCTGCATCCAGCCCTGCAAGTAGGCCCTCCAACCTGCAGGGAAAACTTGGGGGCTGGTGGCAGAATTGGCGCTCCAGCCACTGCAAAAAACCTCCCATTGGTTCCAGTCCATCTGAACTTGTGTGGTGCCGAGGTGTCACCCATTGCATGGCTGCACTCGGGTCCCAATCTGGGATCGTGAGTTGGTTTGTCATGTGGTGGGTACGGCAATGCGCTGTATCAGTGCCCGCTCCTAACCTCTCTCTCTTTACATCGGTTCACGTCCTTCAGTACTCACAACTCCCACCTCTCAGAGCTCTCCACTCGTTGACCAGTCCATTAGGGTGAGCCCACCAACTGGCCCAGTTCTGATGGGAGGGTGTCCTTGACCAGACGCTCCGCACACTCCTTGATTACCGAGGAGGTCATTTAATCACTGAATGTGTGTCACTCTTAACCTTTAACCCCGACATCCAACTGGGTGACCAGTGACTACTAAACACAAACACGCCGATTACAAGCAGAGCTCCTCACGCGCAGGGGGCCGAGTAATCTGGCAAGCCCAAGATGTCAGTTTTTGGCTCGGAGACCCCTGATGATTAATCACTCGTCGTGTTCTTGTGAAATCACCGCAGGTTTACAGGCCATTACTGTCCCATGAGCAGAGCTCTCCGAGATTCCAACGTGAATGTTTATTATTAACGTGTCGCCAGTCATCAGCCCACCATGATTAATGAGTAGAGGTGCCTCACCTCGAAACCAGCGGAAACCCACATGGACACACTGGTGTGGTGTGTTGGGGGGGGGGGGATTGAGAACAAACATACATACTGTGAACCCCGGACTACTAACTGTGAGGAAGTGGGCCAGCAGTGCCCCCCACTTCAGTCTACATGTTCATCATCACATGCATACAGCATGCAATACAGGTCAATTATGAGGAGGCGACGAAGACAAAGAGCAATTTGTGTGCTTAAGTGGCAGAGGGGTCCTATTAACGTGTGGCATACAGAGGCTGTGAAATTCATACTTTTAGGTGCTGGTCAACATACAACACGTCGCCACTCTCTGCCAATCTCTGTAGGCAGCAGAACTGCCCACCTCAGAACTTGGCTTTACCTCACCTTCAAAACTTCACAACTTATTTGTTACAAATCCATACAAACAGTCAGTACACGTAAAACATGGGGTGGGGGGGAACGAGAAGGGCTAATAGTAATGTGTTCATATGCATGACAACCACCTGGGCGGGGCTAAACAGGGCTGTCTGCATGAGTGACAGCCAATTGGGTGGGGCTAGACAGGTTGATATGCTTG
>JANRMT010062857.1:50264939-50294629 GCA_026402145.1 Polypterus bichir lapradei | reverse complement strand
GTGACGGGGCGGAGCTAAACAGGTTGATATGCTCGAGTGTCAGGTGATGGGGCGGAGCTAGACAGGTTGATTTGCTCGAGTGTCAGGTGACGGGGCGGAGCTAGACAGGTTGATATGCTTGAGTGTCAGGTGATGGGGTGGAGCTAAACAGGTCTGTGTAGCGAGTCCCATGAACTTCTAACTTGTATGTTCTAATAGTGGAATGGCCAACAGGGGAAGGCAGCTTGATGGCCGAGGTCTCCAGGACTCTCTGAACAAATCCAGATCCTATTATGGGATATCATCTCCTGTTGACTTCTGCTCTGTACTTGTCATATTCCTATTGTACTATTGTATTGTATTGTTCTTTTCTGTGTATTGTGTTGTATTGACCCCCCTTTTTCTATTTTTGACACCCACCATACTTTGAAAGGGGTCTCTCCGGAGATTTCTTCCCTAGAAGTGTTTTTTTTTTGGGAACTTTTCCTCGTCTTCTTAAGAGAGTCAAGGCTGGGGGGGCTGTCAAATGCAGGGGTCTGATTTTGGGCTACACAATAATAAATGGTATTGTTTTGTACTCAACGTGAAACACCGGGACACTTTTTCCCACTCCATGTTTAGTGCCTCACCCGGAAGACAGGAGGAGGAGGAGGAGGGGCTATCAGTGGTGCTTGATTGGCAGTCGACTGGGCGGGGCTAGACACATTACTAGCTCCTCATTGTCCAGCTGGCATTCAGAGCCCTTTCACGTGCCAGTGGACATACAAGATGTTGCCATCATTGGCGTGTGTCAGTTACAAGACAACGGAGTGAAACACAACAGACGAGCAACATTTGGAAGCCTTGGACTTCTTAAAGAGTTTTTAATCAGCCCGAGTATTTCTGCAACGCCTTTTATCGCTATAACAATCTACACCGAGTGCCCATTAACCCGATGCTTCAAACAAGGAAGCAACATCAAGTGACAGGAAATTAACGGGCAGAGAAAAAATGAAGCAAACGGCAAATTAACAAGACAATAAACTAAACTTCCAACACATCAGACCCAGCGGGTGACTTCCAGCAGCGCACAAGTCAGCCGGCTGGCCGGTAAGGAGAGGATAAACAAAGGCGGCCGTTCTCGGCAGCTGCAGATGGCGTCAGGGCCTGGCACGGCCCTCCCCGCACATCCTCCCTCCCTCCCTCTTGGGCTCACATGTGCAAGTCGATGGCATCCGACAGGCTTCTCAGGCCGAATGAAGGCGGCAGAGCCGGCCTGGCAGACGCCCGCGGCTTGAGCATGAAGACCACTGGAGGTGGGGGTCTCGCTCTCTCCTCTCTCTCTCTCTCTCTCTCTGTTCCTTTTCTTGTTGTTTACAAGTCTTCAGAATATTGTGATAAATGACATTTCTAATTCAAGCGTCTGGAAGTCTGGGCACCAGATGTGGAAAGTGTGGAGTTTGGGGCCGGAGCCGGGGAGCCCTCCTGTACAGTGAGGTCTGGCAAGTCTCCCTCTTGGTCCGCCTGTGTGTGTCTGTGTGTCCGTCCAGCCCAGCTACACACCGAGGACCATCACGTGTGACACCACACCCCGCCTCCTACCCACACATTCCATTCTTATTTTTTCTGTTAGCTTGGCGCTCTTCACCCTAACAATTCACCATTGTCTGTTTTTGCCCTTTTGTTCTCCCCTCAGATACCAAAGTCCCCCCCCCCGGCTACCTGAAAGCACCGAGCCATGCGTGCCCTGCTGTGGACCGCTCTGTCAATAGTCTGCCTCTCAGCTCTGGCCGAGAGCAAGCAGGCACAGCAGGCCGCCAGCAGGAGGCGAGCCCGCTCCACAGACGAGTACGAGGTCAACAAGAAATGCTCTTACACCTTCCTGATTCCCCAGCAGAAAATCACGGGACCCATCTGTGCCAACTCCAAGGGGCCGACGCTCGAGAAGGACAGGGTGACCAAGATGGACTTGGAGAACGTCAAAGATGTGCTAACCAAGCAGAAGCGGGAGATGGAGACCCTGCAGCTGGTGGTGGACGTAGACGGCAACATCGTCAACGAGATGAAGCTGCTGAGGAAGGAGAGTCGCAACATGAACTCCCGGGTGACCCAGCTGTACATGCAGCTGCTGCACGAAATCATCCGCAAGCGCGACAACTCGCTAGAGATCTCGCAGCTCGAGACCCGCATACTCAACGTCACCTCAGAGATGTTCAGAATGGGCAGCCGCTACAAGGAGCTGGAGGCTCACTACTCCATGCTGGCGGCCCTGGTCAACAACCAGTCCATAATGATCTCCATGCTAGAAGAGCAGTGCATGAGAACCTTCAACAAAAAGGACCTCCCCGTCATGCCACCTCTGGTGCAGGTGGTGCCACCAAACATCCCTCACAATAACCGCTACACCAGCATCCTCTATGGGGGCAATGAAATCCAGAGGGACCAAAACCCGGCGTACCCCCAGGAACAGGAGATGGTCCTCAACAAGTCCCCGACGGGCAGCCCCATTGGGATCCCTCCAGTCCTCATCACTGTCAACACAGACGGTAGGACCAATAGAAATGGCGGGGAGGGTGGGATTGTATGGCTCGACGTAAAGCACCAGTCCAGGTGGGCTTAGAGGAGGTCCTGTGGCCGCTTGGTGAGCTGAGCAGACCCAGGCATAGCCCAGTCCACGGTCCCATTAAGGGATGGGCCAACCACTGCCGATGCACAAGGCCCTGAGGGGAGCAAACATGCGCTGTGCAGTTTAGGCAGCCAGCCGAGTTACCATTAGGGGCTGACCATGCTGCCCACTGGCAGGCACAGCTGGACTGGGGATCGGCACCCGAGTGGTTAGCTGCAACGCAAGCAGTGCCAGGCAAGCTGTAAAGACGTCACACAGATGTGTTTGATGGGACGAAGATCAGTTGTGACATCACGGCCAGGGTTAAAGGCAGCACGAGCAGAGCCGGCAGTGGCCCTCTGGGGACACACTGACACAAATGCCTGGTGGCCAGTTTAGGTGCCACCCAAGAACAAAGTGACACGTGGAAAACAATCGGCTAAAATAATAAATCACCCCAAGACGCTCATACGGGGGAACCGGCTGCTTTGCCAGGATGGCACTTGGCAGGCGTTGCGGGGTTAATCAGCTGGTAAGTCAACAGCATTAAGGCTGCTGGCCGTATGTGTGCCAAACACCCCCCTCCCCCGTGTATAACACTTTCCACCTGGCACTGCAGGGGGCTGTAGAGACGGCACCCTGCAAGCCCCCTAAATCCTCACACCGATCATTTGTGCCTTCTTTTCCGCAGGCCCTTTCAAGGACTGCTACCACGTGCGGAATGCCGGCTACGCTGCCAGTGGCATTTACCTGGTCAAACCGGAAAACAGCAACGGCGTAATGCAGGTGTGGTGTGAGCACGGCCTGGACAACGGGGGCTGGACGGTCATTCAGCGCCGAATGGACGGATCGGTCAACTTCTTCAGAAACTGGGAGAACTACAAGGTAACAACAGTCTGTGGACCAGTAGGACGTACGTCTGTCTGTCTGTGTGTCTGTGTGTCCAATGACATGAAAGGGAGGTGACGGCAATCATGACTCGACTGGCTCTGTGTGTGTGTGTCTGTGTGTGTGTGTGTCTCAAGTGCCCGTTTGGGTGATGGCCCACCTCTGTTCTCTTCGGGCTCCTTTCAGAAAGGATTTGGGGACATAGACAAGGAGTACTGGCTGGGCCTGGAGAACATCTACAGCCTCACCAAGCAGGGCAGCTACCGCCTACTCATCGAGCTGGAGGACTGGACAGACAAGAAGGTGTACGCCGAATACAGCAGCTTCCACGTGGAGCCCGAGACCGACTACTACAGGCTGCGGCTGGGAACGTACCAGGGCAACGCCGGCGATTCCCTCATGTGGCACAATGGCAAGCAGTTCACAACGCTGGATCGGGATAAGGACGCTTACTCAGGTATGTCCGCTGAGGGAATGGAAACGCCTGCTCAGGATTCTGAAACTGCAGCCTGACGGTTATTGGAGTCATTGGGGGGGGGACGGGGACAGGCTTGAGGCGAAGCGCACACGCAAGTTTGTGTCACTGCCCGTTAAGATGGCATCTTAACCGCACGAGTCGCCTCACCCGCGGTCTCCAGAAGGCCAGCTTTAGTTACCTTTGACTGACTTCTCAGCACACTGGCACATACCTGAAGTCCCCGTCGACGTCACCTCGGCTCTTCTGCAATGTTGCGCCACGCCTCTCACGGTCCTCTTTTTGTTTCCTTCGACAGGTAACTGTGCTCACTTCCATAAGGGGGGCTGGTGGTACAACTCCTGTGCGCAGTCCAACCTGAACGGAGTCTGGTACCGAGGTGGCCAGTACCGCAGCAAATTCCAGGACGGGATCTACTGGGCCGAGTACCGAGGAGGCTCCTACTCCCTGCGGAGAGTTCAAATGCTCATCCGGCCCATTGACTAAAGCTACACGCCGCCGTGTACATAAAGCCTGCCTCTTTCTTCTTGATTTACGCACACTAGCAGGTGAAAGTGCTCTGCTCCTGGGCTGAGGCGACTCCCCGCGTGAAGGGTGCGGGCGTGGGCACCTTGGCAGCAGTTCTGACCAGCTGCCGCTTACAAACAGTTCCAGACTGCTGCCCTGCAGCCCTCATCGATGCCACCCGAAACGAGTACCTGAGGCTTCAAACAGGAAATCGAGGGAAGAAAAAAAAAAAAAAAAAAAGCCCCCCTGCCACTTCTCATTTCTCATTTTAGCTATCTGCATGTGAAAGTCGGAGAATCCCGGGGGCCAAGCCAGCTGTGCGCACAGTCATCATGTTGCCTCAATGGTTTTCCCAATTATGTGTTGTTTAAATAATTAAAGAGTTAAATATTTTTACATTAGACTGTTTGTTATAGCGGAGCTCCCGCTATACTACTCGTAAGCCAGAGAGCTCCTGCCAGAGGCGCTCAGCGATGAAACCTGGGCAGGGAAGTCACTCCTGCAGCAGTCCCAATGGGCACCACCCTTTACTCATCAGATCTGAGGGGCATGATGGCAGGGCTGAACTTACAGCACAGAGGTAAGTTGTGTAAGCTCCACGTGACACCTTTTTATACCAATCACGAGATCTCTGCCAATCTCCTAGGAGAACGCAGATCGTGAAAGAGTTAAATCCTCTAGGAAAAACAAGTGATCACGTGATCGCACCGCTGCCATCTTGGAAAGTCGGACATATGAAAAAGATAAAATTCCCCTCACACCTGCCAGCAGATGGGCGGTAAATCCGAGTCAGAAATTCCACAGGAACTTGGGGGCCACCAGTCGGACCACTTGAACTCACCGAGTTTGGACATAAAACTGAGCTGAGCGCTCCCCTTAGTTAAATAAAAACGTTGTATATTAATAATAATAATAGGTGATGAATATTTAATTCCTTCAGTTTGCTCTGCATTTTCACAAAAACAAAATACAACTTATCTTTAATCTCGTAGACCAAGTAAAATCTGAGTGGAAGTTCACATAATGCCCTGAAGTGGGAGCTCTAAAAGCACCGACAGCACGCAAACGTCACGGAGACCCAGTGCTAAAACGTAAAAGGCCATCGGTCACCTCCGGGCGTGGCACGTCACTTGGCGGTGCTGAACGGGGACACACAAGGAAACGTCAAAGCGGTGAACGTGCATTGGAATGACACACTTACAACTGAAGGAATCACTGGGCTGTGAAAATGTATTGGCCCCCTCCCCACCAGTCTCTACTTTTGACAGTAAACGTCTTCAGGTCCTCAGACAAGATGTAATGTTAGATGAAGAGAACCTGAGGAGAACGCCATTTCTACTCTACATTCAAGTAATAAACTCATCCAATACCAGTATTGACCCCCATGTGAAAAGGTATTTGCCCCCTTAGGTATTCCCTGAAACAGCTGGTAACAGTTCACCGATAACTGGACTCACTGGACTGAACACGGCCAGTCATGACCACCAAAGGACCCTCACCCTGAGGCTGAAGCTGTCAGCACAAGAAGAGTGATAGACGTTGACCAAAGGAAAATTCCAGAAAAGGGAATACGCCTTTGAAATGTACCTATCAGAAAAGGTGAGCAGGCCATTTCTGAGACTGGTGGGCTTTATTATCTCCACATGGCGAACATTTGGAACAGTGGGGAGTCTCCTCAGGAAAGGTGGGCCTGCCAAAACGACCCCAAAGGCAAAGTGACAACTCATTCAAGAAGCCACGGGGGCCGAAAGCACCGTGGGCTTCTTCAGCGTCAGCCAAGGTCAGTGTTCCAAGATAAGAAGGGACAATACATGGGGGAGTAGCACGATATGGAGGGGGATCATCGGCCGCTGGCTGTGTTGCATTTACAAAGAAACACAAAGCCTCTTGAAATTACGTTCTGGGGACGGACAAGTCAAACCCACTGGGGGTCGACAGAAAGAACATCAGCCCTACAATTAGACATGGCAGTGCTTGGCCGACAGTGTGGGGATGCTGGGAAGATTTGCTGATATTGACAGAGCCACACCTGACCAAATTAACTCTTAAGGAGAAGGTCCGGCCATCTGTGAGCGACCTGAAGTTGAAGTGTAGTTGGGCTACGCAGCAGGACAGGCGGCCAAAACACCAAAGCAAGTCTACCACCGAGTGGCTTGGAGGTTTAGGAGCGACGTCATCAAAGTCCTGACCTGCAGACCTGAAATGAGCGGCTGACGCCAGTGTGCACTCCGATCAAATTAGGGGAAGCTATTGCTGCCACCAAGTATGGAAACTATGGGGATGGTGAGGAAGTGAATGAACAAAGTCCTGCAGTGTGTGCTCCCTCAGGTTCTCTTTCTGTAATGCTGCAGTGTTTCTAAAGGGCTGAGGCCATTGGTGTGGGCACAACGTGCATAGAGGATATGAGGAAGGGGGCAACACACACCTCAAAAACAAAAACCAGTGCGTCACCTGCCCACAACCCCAAACACTCCACACTGGAGCAGGGAAGCAACAACTTGAATGACTGGCACATGCCCCACAGCCTAATTACCTAGGCACCACTTGACTGACTGGCACATGCCCTCCTGACCTTGGCACCACTGGACCGACTGGCACACAGCCTCCTTACCTAGGCACCACTGGATTGACTGGCACATGCCCTCCTAACCTAGGCACTATTGGACTGACTGGCACATGGCCTCCTTACATAGGCACCATTTGACTGACTGGCACATGCTCTCCTAACCTAGGCACTATTGGACTGACTGGCACACGGCGGCCTTACCTAGGCACCATTTGACTGACTGGCACATGGTCTCCTTACCTAGGCACCCGACTGGCACATGCCCTCCTTACCTAGGCACCACTGGACTGAATGGCACATGCCCTAATAACCTAGGCACTATTGGACTGACTGGCACACGGCGGCCTTACCTAGGCACCATTTGACTGACTGGCACATGCCCTCCTTACCTAGGCACCACTGGACTGAACGGCACACGCCCCACGCCCTCCTTACCTAGGTAGGGGATGCACGGCGTCATGCTCAAGCTGCCCACGTACTCTCGCAGCCGCTGGTAATTGTTCTCCTTGGACACGAGGTACTCCAGTTTCTCAAAGTTGGTTTTATCTTTGCGACTCAGCAGCTGAAAGCAGAAACGTACGAGACACAGGGGGGTGAGGTGGCCAATCGGCAGCTTTCAGGAAGACAGCAGCGTGGCAGTGGGAGGGGACAGCCACTTACCGCCCAGGTCTTGGTAAGCCTGAAGATGGGCGCACTCTGCAGCCCGGACACCACGGCCATCAGCGCGTGCAGATTATTGAGCTCGCAGAGTTTCTGTAGGGGTGCAGGAGAGACAGAGAGAGAAAGAAAGAGAGACAGCCAGGTGAGTGAACGAGGTGACAGAGGGGCTTCAGGGGGGCATAGCCCACTTCTCCGTCCACAGGGCCTCGAAGACAGCCAGCTGGTTTGGGCGTTTGTGTGTGCCACAGCAAGGCAAAGTCACATCAAACCTCAAAACATGGCTGCCTTCTGGTCTAAGGAGCACTGCAGCCCCTCCTCGATTCTGAGGAAACATCGACGTGTCACCTGCCACCTGGGGGACCTTAAGCCATCAGGCACGGCGTCACTTCAGTAAACCCGGGGAGGCCGCCGAGTGAATGGCTTCAGCCCACACGTCCCTCAAGTCATGAGACGAGGAGGAGGAGGAGGACAAGCACCACCAAACATGGGACACCCCAGCCTTACCTTTCCTGTTTTGATGTAATGACTCAACACTTCGGCCCTGATTTTCAGGGTCTGCGCATGAAGAATTTCACGGACCACCCAGAAGCTGACCTGCAAGAGAGGAGAGAGCAGAATCAGTGGAAGAAACCGAGCTCTGGCAACGAGGGGGCAGCTGCCAGAAAATGAGGAAAAGGCTGCAGAGATTCGGCACATTGGCGGGCGCAGCTCAGATGGAGCGACACGAGAGAAAAGAGTGGCAGAGTGAGGCGGGCAGCAGCTGCAAGGGGATCTGGGCCACATACAGCAGCTGTCACCCTGGCGTGACCGAGACCTGACCACAGGGCTAGGCAGTGGTGTGGGCAGGCACCCGGCCATCTGGGGGCCACTGTGGGTCTGGGCAGAGCTGAGGGCATAAAGCGGTCAGAAAGAAAAAGAGGAGAAGCCAGCCAAGGTGGCACGAACACCGCCGCCCTGGCCGTTGAGGCACCAGGCCCACACCGCTGTCCAACTCGACTTGACGTCGGGACTCTTGGGGCTTGTTAGGCTCAATGGCCTGTTGTGTCCAAAACCGTTCTAACTGTCAGAACTGAACCGGTGCCAAGCGGCCAGCTGACCGAGCGCTAACAGCCTGTCCAAACGCTTCCCACATGACGCCACTTACTCACCAGGTTAAACCTTCTCGTGAATGCCACAGCGTTGGGGGCAGAGCTGTGCTTTTCTTTTTTATTCCAGCCGCAGCTCGACAGCTCCTGTGGGAAGTGAGAACACAACAAAGAAATGCGTCAACAAGAGAGCCTGGGTGTAAACTAGCAGGCGGCCCCCCGGGGACGGCGTCCAACAGCTGTGCAGATCGTAGGCCAGTAAGACACAGTGAGGCTGCTGGGAGTACCGTACCATGTGCCAAAGGTGGAGCGCTGCACAGTGCAGCCAGGAAACGTGGCCTTCGGGGGGCTCTTCAACCCCACGGGCCAACTCCGTCCAGTTACTGTTCTGAGAAAAGCCAGGGGGCTCCCTCGGCACGAGGACTCCCCACCAGGAGATACGGTGAAGTGGCGTGCCAGTCTGGCTGTCTGCAGAGACCACAAGGAGAGCCACCGACTCTGCCAGCTTCGCTTCTGTGAAAAATGGGCACGACTTAGGGCACCTACTGGGACTGGGCACACAGGAGAGGCAGACTGACTGGCATTACAGAGATTACAGAGCAGTGAGCTAACGGGAGGTGGGCACACGGTCAGCTCGTTTACAGCAGCGCTCTCGCTTGGGGCAACAAGGGTTCAAAGGAAAGGAAGGCAGCCAGCCGTCTGGTGAGCAAGAGGCCAGAGCGGTGCCTTTAATGAAAGCAAGATGCAGGGACACCAAATCCCTCGCATGTGCTGCCAATAAAAATTCCACTCGGCCTGCCAGGAGGTTGCGTCTTCGATGTTTTTGAGAGATCACGAAGTCGGATTGAGGCTTCGCTCAGCCATCTTGTCTGTGGCTCAAAACAAATCACGCTAATTGCCCCTGAGGTGCGGACCAATCGTCTGGTTTTTTCCATCCTCACGGCCCTCGGTCGCCAGGATCGCGTGGCGCCAAGACACTCGGCGAGGCACGACGCAGAGCGCCAACATCTCCCGATGGCCACTCGCGCCTGGCTTGTCACAGAGGCGTCTGGGTGTGCGCACCTCTCCAGAATGACAAATGAGAGGAAAAAGCAAATGCGTTACTGGAAATGGCCCAGCGCGTCCAAGATAAATGACAGGAATGTACAATCCCAGTTGGAAGGTTTGCCAAGGGCCTCCCGCCACTCACCTCCGGCTGGATGGCTTTGAAGACGGGGGCATCCATCAGTGTGATCTGGCCCTGAAATGTAGGAGAGCAGAGTGAGCGGCGAGAAGGAAGGGGGAAAAAAAAAAAAAAATCACCCAGCAGGGGGCGCCGGAGCTCACTCACCGCATACTCCTCGGGGGTCACCATAAGGACATCAAACACCACGGCATCAAAGCTCTTCTTCAGCTCCGACGAGGCCTGCTCGCTGAGAGACTCCGAGCTGCTGGCCCCCTGCTGAACAACAAAAGGTCACGAGGGGTCCCAATGGCCAGGCAGGGGTACCACAAGGGAGAAGAGCAGCAGAAACTCACCTCAGGAGCAGCTACGGAGACGGCGCCCAGCTGCCCGTTGGCCAAGTCCATCATTCCCATACCATCAGTCGCCTCCTCGTGGGCAGGGCAGTAAAGCCATGGGATCTGCGGAGAGAAGGGGACAATAAAAGCAAAGCCAGCGCCGGTTCCATGCAGCCCCTCACTGAGGTGTCACTAAGAAAGGAGCCGAGCCAATGTGCCCATACCGCACTAGTTTGGGAAAGCCCCCTTGACCACACGGGTGACCGACACCGCGTGCATTTGACTCCCTGCAGATCAGAGACCACCAACAAAGTTAAAGGCTGCGATTTACATGTCCTGCTCAGGATGAGGCCAGTAAAGGCCATGAGAAGTGAAACGACATTAGGCAGCGGCTACCATCGAAGCCTCCATCTTCTGGGCCAGGCAAATGGTAACCTCTCCAGTAATGTCACAACTGTCACCTTCCAGAAGTATGTGACTCACGGCCTTCACTTAAACCCGAGAAGCCCTCAGAACCTTTGAAACTCCTAAAAGAAGGGTGGCCAGGACTTACGACTGCTACCACGTCTTGTGGGCAAACGACAGCTTTCACTACGCCAGCTCCATGTGCTGCGACTCCCGATTCTCCGTCTCAGTTTATCACTGGCAGTGGCCGCGACTACGTTCAGTTACACGTGTCTTTCAATTACTGGAAGAAAGGGAAGTGATCTCGACACAATGAAGGTGATCGAGCAGTAAGAGCGAGGACAGAAAGCCAATGTGATGACATGTGACCTGAAGTTGTGCAGATGTGACCGAAGTTCATTCACCGCACACGCGGATTCAGAAACCTCCGAAACGTCTGCGCTGTGACCAACGACGTGCTGGTCATATGACCCACCTTATCTGGTAAAGCTCCTTACTAACAGGCTGGGCGCTCAGACTCGATGTGCGACAGACGAGTACCAGCAAGAGTGACGGGGAAGATCTACAGGACGGCAGCGAGACCAGCCAGGACACGTGGGCGAGTGATGCTGGCACTGAGCTGGAGGTGGCGGGGTTAAAGATGTGCACTGGATGGACAGGATTAGGAACGAGGACATTAGAGGGTCAGCTCAGGTGGGGCGGCATTAGTTTGGACCTGAGCAGAGGAGAGATGCTGGGCATATTGGGAGAAGGGTGCCAAGGACAGAGATGCCAGGGAAGAGGAAGGCCTAAGAGAAGGTTTATGGAGGAGACATGCAGGTGACGGTGGTGACGAGGACAGGAAGATATGGAACAAGATCATCTGCTGTGGTGACTCCAGCTGAAAGATGATGATGACGACGACGACAATGAGTGCTCAGACTCTGCGGGCACAATTCTTTCTCTCAGAGTCAACACAATGAACACTGGGAGAGGCACACGCTGGCGATGCCACACGATGAAGACAAAGAGAGGATCTGTGAAGCTGTTTGAGGTTTGCCACCCATGTGAACAACAGTAACAATGAAATAAAAGAATACAACGAAAAGAGAATTTACCAAACAAATGATACAAAATCTACATAACGGGATAAGAATGATGATTAATAACATCGGCAGTGCGCCCGTATACGGAGGTCACCAGAAGCACCTCCAGTGGCGCGACTTCTCAAAGTGACAATGTCGATACGACACAATCATTTATCTCTACTTGTAATCAAACTTTATAGTAAAGTGATACTTTCGCACTTAGGGAGGTCGAAGGTGGTGGAATCTCCTCCTGATTGCATAAGCGTTACCGAGATGACGTGCAAAAATAAAATAAAGAGTTCTAGACAGCTAAAAACATAGAAGAAGTGTTAGGGTAGGACGGCACTTGGCGACATGTAATTATGACTAGCTGTGCCCACAGCTCCACCCCTGTAGCAGTGAAACGGGACAAAGTTTAAAAATCAATTCAAAAAATAAAAATGCATTTTGCATTGAGAAGAATTCCGAGGGCCTCCTCATATCCAATATCTTTGGTTTTACTATCAGGGGTGAGAATGCAGCTGTGATCTCTTTGGCAAAAATGTACAAAGTCGTCAAGGTATCTCTGGCCAAGCGGAAGGTCAAACATTGGCATCATACCTGATCGTGGAGAGCGACCCAACCAAGTGGCCGTGATATCTCTGCCAATCAGCAGCTCCCCTCTAAAACACACGGAGCTCCGATCTCAAAAACATCAAACGTTACTCCTCAACAATCTCAAAATGACCAACGGGCATCGCTAGCTAAGCGGAGGCGAGGTGCGCTCCACCACGTGCTGAGAGGAGGATGATGTGCGAGTGAGGAGCTTCTCTCTGACTAGCGTCAATATCTCTCGCTCCTGCAAGCAAACTCCGATTCTTAGCGAGATGAGAGAAGTCGCAAAATCCACCGGAAAGTTCAAGCAAATTATAGAAAAAGAAAAAAGGATCATAATCCGTGAAGTCGTTCTCTCATTATGGCTACGCTCCGAGGCAGACGCGCGAGTGAGGAGGGCCCCGCAGCCCGATGAGTCTCTCGCGGATTCGCGCTAATAAACGGTACTGATACTTGGCGTGATGAGAAAGTCGTAAAATCAACAGAATGTTCAAGCAAATTCTAGAAAAAAAAACAAATCTCAATCTGTGAAGTCGTCCTCTCATGAAAAGCTGACAGACAGACAGACGTTGGATTTCAATTTATATATAAATTTATATAAAGAAGATAATGAGGGTGGAAATGAAGAAAAAAATCCTACAATGAAACGTATCAGCAGGAACACGACGGGCCTGTGACATCTTTATATTTACATGGCATGTTCAATGAACGTCCACACGTTATTCCTAAACTGTACGGTCCCTGACAAAAGTCTTGTCGCTTGTGTACAAATTGACCTGAAGTGCCGCTAAAATAGATTTCTAATCAAGATTTTGTTACAAGAAATGGGTCATTTTAATCCCATCATCTTTTGTAATAATGTTTCAGTGCAAAACGAAACTGACAAAAAGTATTCTAATATTCACAGCTTGGTAAAGCCCATTGAGTCCATTTTTGGCCAGACATAAGTGTTGTCGCCTTGTCATATGAGCTTCACCTGTGACTAATAATGGTTCAATTAGGTCTCAGGTACATATAAAAAGAACCCCAGTACACTAGACCTTCACATCAACTGCAACTAGACCTCTGCAAACATGCCTAAGATTCACCCTGAGACTAAAGTGTTGATTATCAAGAGGCTGAAGACCAAATCCACTGCTGATGTGGCAAACACCTTCAAAGGTGTGTCAGCGTCAAGTTCAGAGGATAAAAAAAAGATTTGAAGAGACTGGAGACGTTTTTGACAAGCCCAGGTCAGGAAGACCCCACAAGACAACTGCTCGAGAGGACCGTTTGTTGGCTCGAAAATCCAAGGCCAGCCCATTTTCCACTGCAGCAGAGCTCCACGAGACCTGGTCACCTGAAGTCCCTGTGTCAACCAGAACAGTTTCTCGGATTCTGTCTCGAAATGGCCTCCGAATCAGTGCCCATAAGCCAGCACTAAACAAAAGACAATTGAAAAACCGTGTGGCATTTGCCAAGGCCCACAGCCTGCTAAAAGGATGGACTGGGCTGGAAAAGTAGCAGAAAGTGGATTTTTCAGATGAATCTTCTGTTGAATTACACCACAGTCACCACAAATATTGCAGGAGACCTGGTTACATCCAGTATGGGGGTATGCGAGGGATCTGCAGGGTGGAAGGCAACATCAATAGTCTAAAATACCAAGAAATCTTAGCTACCTCTTATATTCCCAACCATAAAAAAGGCCAAATTCTGCAGCAGGATGGTGCTCCATCGCATACTTCCACCTCCACATCAAAGATCCTTAAAGCGAAGAAGATCAAGATGCTCCAGGATTGGCCAGCCCAGTCACCAGACAAGAACATCAATGATCATATGAGGGGTAGGATGAAAGAGGAAGCATGGAAGACGAAACCAAAGAATATTGATGAACTCTGGGAGGCATGCAAGACTGTTTTCTTTGCTATTCCTGATGACTTCATCAATAAATTGTATGAATCCTTGCCAAACCGCATGGATGCTGTCCTTCAAGCTCATGGAAGTCATACAAGATATTACATTTGGATCTCACAGCACCACTACTTAATTTGCTGACATATTTTTGGATTTGCAGTAAAGTTGTTCATTTTCTGTATAGGCGACAAAACTTTTGTCTTGCCCAAATTTGACCTTTCTGTCTTGAGTGAATGATAAATCTATTTTCAGTCAAACTAATTTATTTCAGTGCATTAAACATCATTTGGGAGGGCTTTAGCTTTTCATATGAGCTATTTCTATCACCAGTTGATTAATTAAAAGTCAGGTTAATAGCAGGAGTTTCTACAAAATAGAGAAGCGACAAGACTTTTGTCAGGGACTGTATAAATGAAAATAAAATTAGTAACAGTTATTGAAAGAATGTGCGTGATGCTGAATACAGTTTTCAATATCGTGTACACATTTCTATTTCCATGATGCCAAACATTCGGGTGGCTGTTTAAATAAAATACGACTTGTGGTCGAGTCCTTTTTCTCAAATTTCTTATCTTTTTATTGTTATAAATCTCCCGTCGACTTGTAATTATAAACACACTTTACTTGGAAATTCACCAAAGTATCCAGCTGAAGTGTCCCAGAACGGTGCTAGGCGTCCTAATCTGGGATATAAACTCTCACCGAGGCCGAGGTCCAAGCTTCTCCGACTTATCGTCTTCACACAGATGGACGTCATTTCAAAAACGGTATTTTTGGACTCGGGAAGGTCTAAAACATCAAGAATCATCAAAATCTCGAGGTTGAATTTTTTCCCCCCCGATTCCCATACTTTTGTCTAAATTGTAAATACGAGAAAATGAAAATGGACATCAAAGAAAGAACATGAGCTTAGGGACTCGCCATACGGCACTACAGATACGTACCCCGGTCCGCCGGACGGCCACATCAACGACTTCCTACACATGCCACAGTGCTTACAATGCAGCATATGAAGGTAAAGATGGAGGAGCTCAAGTGAAGAACACAAGCGTCAGGGAGCAGTCAGCGTGGCTTCAGATGGGAAACATCGGGATTTGAGAGAAAGAGAGGAGGAGATGTGGGAGGAAGCACCAAAGCCGAGGCCCCCCAGCAGCCCCCGGCCCGAGTCACCTCACTTTAAATCCCATACAGGAGCCACAAACACATGGATGGCATTTTACGTTGGAGGCCATTGAGGTGCCACTGTAATCAAATGACCAAACTCTCAATAGAAGATGAGGTGACCAGCGGGCGACTGAATCAGAATGTTAAATAAAGAGGGGACGACAGGCAATTGTGCTTTGGACGTCTGACAACTCAGACTCTCCTGGTCCATTAGGGTCCTCTCACAATGCAGACGTCCAGAGACCTCCTCACAACTCAGACACAACCGGCTCCTCCATATTGGCCTTCTAACCTACTTGTACTTTTCACTCACCCTCAAGCATTGGTCCTCCTCCAAAAGCCCCTCTGGCGAGACTTAGGATGAGGGTCACGTGCGTCTCAAACCGTATCTCACAATGGTTCTCCAGTTATCATGAACAGGAGGAGTCACGTGCTGCCTCACCATTAGCCTCGTGTTAGGATGACATGAATGGCGCTGCTGTTCTTCTGGGACACTGTGACATGCCGGCTTCCATGTTTTCATTGGCACTCTCAGAGAAGCCCCTTGCTCAGGACAAACTTGGCCCCCCTCAATCATCTGCTTCACGTCTGTGGTGTTCACGCCCCTGCTCTTCTTGAATGGAGCACAGTCTGCCCCACAAAGTCCATTAGCACCCTCCTGGCAGGAGACAAATGTTCACTGTGTGCGGCCTTGTGTCACGTATTGTGCGACATGAAACACAACAGCAAGTGAAAAAGACCCCAGAAAAAGCAGGGGCTTTAAAAATCGGACTGAAAAACCAAGAACTGCAGTATGACACGCCACACTGGCGTCACCCTGTCAGTACAATGGAGGGTGTGGTGGCACATAAGAAACGTGACTAACGTGGGGGGACCACTCAGTCCAGCAGGCTCATCTGTTTAGCTAGCAGCTCAGCGGTCCTCGTACCTCGCTCAGATCCTTCTGCCTCGGTGGTCTCTCCCAGACTCCCACAGCTCAGCAGTTACAGGACGGGGGGCCGCGACCGCAGGTCAAGCACTTCACACACACTCTTAATTTAGCGAGTCTTGCCCTCAGCCGAGTTTTAGAAAGCACTGCTGCCTCCACGGGCCTGTTATCAAATCAAACTCAACTGGGGCCGACCTTCATATTCTTCCATCTTAAAAAGGTTGGGAAATTAAGGCGCTTTCTAAATAAACAGGATTCTGAGAAATTAATTCCTGCATTTATTTCTAGTAGGATTGACTACTGCAATGTGGTGTTCACTGGATGTTCAAATTGTTCTTTATTTAGCCTCCAGTTAATCCAAAATACAAGAACTAGAAAATACGAACACATAACTCCAGTTCTTAAATCCTTACACTGGCTGCCGGTTAAGTTTAGGGTCGATTTCAAAATCCTCCTTTTAACATATAAAGCCTTAAATGGCAGAGGTCCGGCTTACTGGTCTGAACTTATCATGACTTACAAACCTGAGCGCACATTAAGATCTCAAGATGCCGGTCTGCTTATGATTAATAAAATAACAGTGAGAGGTCGAGCTTCTAGTTAAAGGACCCCTAAACTGTGGACTGGTCTTCCTGCTACTATAAGAGATGCCCCTTCAGTCTCAGCTTTTAAGACTCACGACTTCAGCTTAGCACACCCTGACTAGAGCTGCGGATTAACTGCACAGACTGTCATTAGCACTAAAACATCAGTAACATGATCTATGTTATAATTTGTTACTTACCCTCACCTATTCTGTTTCTCTTCTCGGTACTCAAATGTGCCACTTGGTGCCACAGCCCACCTGCCAAGTTATCTGCCTGCCTAAGATAAAGTTAGCCCTGATGGAGGATCGCAGGAATCGTGGTGTAGAGAGGTCCTTTCATCGGATTGGCTGGCCCAGCACTGTTTCAGCCGTGGAATGGCCAATTGGGGGAGGCAGCTTGATGGCTGAGGTCTCCAGGACTCTCTGAACAAATCCAAATCATATTATGGGATATCACCTACTGTGGAACTCTGCTCTGTGCTTGTCATATTTCTATTGTTTTATTTTATTAAATTGAGGCTGACTTGTGTTCTCTTTTCTGTGTTTTTTTTTTGACACCCACTGCACGCCCAACCTACCTGGTAAGGGGTCTCTCTTTGAGTTGCCTTTCCCGAGGTGTCTTTCATTTGTTTCCCTACAAGGTGTCTTTCCTTGTCTTCTTAAGAGAGTTAAGGCTGGGGGGATGTCAGAAGCCCACTGTGGGCCTCCTGTATTGTATTGTAATCCTCAAACACCACAGCGAGCAGCAGCTCTAAGGGGCCACAGACGTGAGGACGAGCACTCGAGACATCGACGGACCTGTCGCTGATACTGAAGGGGGGCATTAAAGCAAGGAGGAGTAAAACAGCCGCAGTGGCTCTCGACAGCAGGCCTCCAGCATGGCAGAAAAACAGAGAGCAGCCAAATGCGTGCGTTTCCCAGTGAGTGACGGGGACAGTGTCACAGCGGTGGGGTGTCGGCTTCATGCAGAATGTCGACATTCACACTTCTCTTAAAAGGAAAGATTACAACATCCAACGTTCTTCACGGGAAGTACAGCTCCGATCGGTGAGGCGTTCAAAGCAGGAAACACGACGGCCAGCATCACTACAATGGAACAAAAAGCCAAACTGAAACCCGGGTGGTCCTGCGTCTCAAGCTACCGCCGGGCGAAGAATCGACATTAACATTTAAAATGAGCCCACAAATCCAGCTGTTAAAGCAGGCGCATCTGTGCACCGATCTGAATTGGTCTAAGAAGGCGTCACACCGAGGGGACACGGCACTGTGACGCCTGAACAGAAACATCAGTTGGACGGTTGGCGAGTCGTGTCGTCTCGTGCCCAACATCCCGGGCTCCCTTCTTCTCACACTCCCAGCTTTAGCTACAAGTGCAGCTTTTCTTGAGCCTCCATTTTGTTCTCTCTGAGGTGGAAGTGAGCAGCACGGGCGGCACCACAGCCAGGTGGCCCGTCTCCTCCTACTCTGGTCTCCCAGCACACCTCGGACTACAAAGAGAACAGCAGGAGGTGTCACCTGCACAAATTCTCAAGAGGATTCTGCACGAATCGGGTGTGCTGATGAATTTGAGAGCAGCCTGCAAAGCCAAAGGGTCTCTACAGCCCATCATTCAGGGAGTGGACATGGCGGGGGCACACCAGAGCAGGAGACCACGTGGTGCTCTACATCTCTGCGACGGCCAGTGTGGTGGGCTCCCTTCAAGCTGATTAAGAAGGTGGGCTCAGTTATGGGATGCCACCTGGCCATGCTGGCAGTGGTAGTGGACAGATGGCTGTTATGAACGATGCTGCTCACCCTCTGTCTGTCTGACACACGAGGACTTTCAGAGAGATGCCATGAGGACGGCGTCATAAACACAGCAACGTGCCTTGATCGTGCCTCACGGGGACAAGTCACACGGTTGTCTTTCTTTTTGTAATTCTTGTGCGAATTTCAGAGTGCTTGTTAAATTCTTTTGGAGCTTCTGTAAAAAGTCACGTTTTTAAATATCTAGCCATTCATTCCTTTTCTGCATTGCCCTGCGCGGATCACCTGACGCTCTCTTAAAGGGTCCACCAGTATACATGTGACAGTATGGCCACATGACCATCATCAGCTATGTGACATTCTCACGGCTAACCATCTGCCACTCTGATATGAGCACCTCAGGGCAACGCCTTCCGTATCTCCAACCCTATTGGTGGATTGTGTGTCCCCCCCGCAGCCCTCAGCCACAGATTAATCCAATGGGCTAAAGGCGGGGTGGGCACTGTCGGTCCTGGAGGGGAGCGGAGTTTCTTAATGAGCAGTCAACTGTTCCTGACGAAGCTCTCATTGCTCCAGTGCCATTTTTCTGCTTTATTTTGGTGGTCTCGCTTGCTAAGGTGTAGTTCAGTCCTAATGAGCTGCATTCGCCGTTTTAATGGCTCCTTACTAACAGTGAGACACAAAGGAGCCAGCAGCCCTCTACAGGACGGGCTCCCATTTACACCTCTGTGTGTTCATCGTGTGCTATTTGGTTTAATAAAACACCAGAGAGAGAACTGGGAGAGACTGGAAATGATCCATTTTAGGGTTCAAACGACAAATGGACAAAATAAGAAGCTAACAAGCCATAAAATCAAAAGACTGGCAATCATTGCTGTCTAAGTAAACGACTGGGATGGAATGAAAGCTGCAGTCACCGCGGCCCTCCAAGACCGACAAGGCCCATCCCAGGCTAAAGTCTTGTGCCGCAGCGTCAAGGCTGACAACACAAAGTTACTGAGGTAGTTACCTTCGTACACCCGGAGAGCAGGGTGGTCCAGGCACACACGGGCCTCTAACAGCGGGCGACTGGAGACCTCTAGTGGCAGAACGTGGCACAGCAAAGACAGACCTCTGGAGACCCCCACAGTCAGCCTCAGAGATCACCGCTAACAGGGAGATGGAGGGTTGTGGTGTCTGACAGGACAGGCCCCGGGGTACTTCAAGAGCCACCATGTGCCCAGGCCCCCCATTACTTACCAGCAGCAGTCAGATCCACGCGTCCCGAGCCTCCTGGGGCATCCTGCCCTGTCTCTGATGCGAGGTTTCACAGGGTCATGGAGACGGGCTGCAAAGAAGAACAGACGCAGCCATTAGAGCAGCACACTCACACCCCCCCCCCCAACGGGCCGAGACCCCAGGAGCCGCTCCGCATAAAGCGTCCGTCATCAGTGCCTTTAACTCCCCTTGTGTGTCAAATTCACAAAACAAGGAATTGTGACGCCAAGTGATTTATTTGCAGCCATTCCACCTTATGGCCGTTGCTTAAATGAGCCCCCGAGACCCCATTTTCACTTTGAGCCTCACACCTTCTGTAGTCCCACTGCGAAGACCTCTAAGCACAGGCCTTGTCCGGACCCCGAGATGCACAGAGCTGGCAGCTAAGCGAGTGGCAACAGCACCTTTCATTCTGAGAGGTGGACTTCGGGATGCTGAATACACCGAGAGGCACAACCGGGACGGGACGGGACACGACACGACACCCCGGCCTTCTACAGCCAAGAGGCTGCCGAGGGAGCGAGTCACGTCAACGAACCACAGCTGAGGCAACAATCAATCAATCCTGATCGGCTCGCCAACCTGAACAAGTGTCAGACGGCCATTTGGGACTCTGAACGAGCGCAACTCGAAAAGCGAAGGCAAATTGAAAACTGCGTGGCAACCGCAACAAATTGAAGCTGATGCAGTACAACACGTTTGCAATGACCGATGGGAAATTCGCACGGCCATTAGTCCAGCTGAAGCCAAGGTCAAGTGAAGACGGACGCTCGGCCGCAGTACTGCTGTTTGGTCAGTGATTTACCTTCACATGCAAATTAAAATAACGAGGAACATACAGCGAGGCTGTGACATCAGCAGCCATCCTACAAGAGAGTGCTGTACAAACAGAGACAACGTGGGGGGGGGGCTCACCAAGGACCCGAGCAGCCAGAGGGGTCCGTCTGGTCCACATGAGCATCGGGCGGTAAGCTCGTGGCTAAGACGTCCACTTAGCTCGGCCACGTCCTTCATGAAGCTCGTCAAGGCTGTACGTGGAACTGTCCGGAAACGGCTCACGTCAAGCCCTCCTCAACGAACACACGGCGCCATCGTCAGAATACACAAAGGGGGGGTCCGAACATCAGAACTCAACAAGCAGAAGGTGTTCAAAAGCCATCAAGAAGGCTAACAGCAGAATGTCAAGTTATATAGCGCCTTGACGTGTGGAGTACAAGTCCCAGGAGGTTCTGCTCAGCTTTAACACTCACTGGTGAGGCCTCATCTGGAGTACGGGGGGCAGTTGGGGTCTCCATAAAGACATAACAGCACAGAGGAGAGCGACGAGGTGAGGGTTAGGGGGTCTTAACTATGACGAGACAATGAAGAGGAGGAGCAGTTTAAACAAATGGAGATGAAGGGGAGACCTGACTGAAGGGTGTAAAATGACAAAGGCCATTAGTCCAGGGGATCGAGGCGGTGACTTTAAAATGAGCTCATCAAGAACACGGGGACACCCCTGGACACTCATAAGGTTGTCTTCACTCACTTGGAATGAGTGAGCAAGTAGTGTGGTGGACAGGAGGACTTTAGGGGTCTTCAGACTCGACTCGATGTTATTGTGGAGGAGGTAAGCGGACAGGACTGGCGAGCTCTGGTGGGCCGAACGGCCTGACCGCGCCTAAATTTTTCTAAAGTTCTAATGAGCGGTCATCTTCATCTTCACCAGCTGGTTTAATCCACTGGCATCACACGGCACAATACTTTTTAGTCATCGCCTTCATCCATGAGACCTTAGCGAGTCATGCACAGTTGGGCCACATGCCTGTCACCACCCACCATGAAGGACAACTGGGCCGAGGAAAGGCCAGTCAGCCCAACAAGGCTTGCCAATCCCAGTCACCCAATGTCTCCAGAATAACACCGTTAGGCTGCAAGTTCATGAAATGTTGGTGATGCGCCGTCTGTTGGAAGGACAAACGCTGTGCACTTTATTACACATTGCATTACAAAATGCATCCCGCTCAATGGTGCGCCGCCAATGTGAATGGCAAGGTCTCCGGCGACCACTCAGACTCAGATGGGTAGCACAGCTCATAGCGAGTATGGTGGGAGTACCCGCTGAATATGCAGTTGGTCTGTCTTCATGCTGGTGGGCACGGCTCCTTTCCCTCTGCACCTCACCCGGCACTGTCAGAAGCCCCACCGCCTCGACTCAAACCGATGACAATTTGCTCCCACTGTCCCATTAGATCGTTTGCGCCCGGACTCGGCCGCTCACTCTTTACGTTTTGGGCCCCAACTGAACCCGAGGTCCTGAAATGCAACGGACAGCCCCGTTTCCTGCAGCGTTCAAATCAAAGACCTCCAAGGACGTGTCTCCTCAACAAGTCGTCCCCAGTGCTGTCACGATGGAGCCAAGTGCCGTTGACACCTTCATGACACAAGGATTTTAATAATTTCAGGGACCAATAAGGACACTCAAGGACAGCTGAATGCTCGGTAACTATGCCCCTCGCCAACTCCAAGACGCCCATATCCAGTAGGAGATAGCACAGACACTAAGGTGGGGGTATGCGAGGGTCTCCTATTTCTATCTGAATCCATTCGTGTTTATCATGGCAACATCAAGGAGCATACTGGCCAGACGTGCCAGTTAGGACTTCACTGCTCTTGGGGCACAGCCTTCAGGTGCTCATGCCCAACCAGTCATAGCAGCCCACTCTGCCTCTTGCACTGGCACGTCAGCCGGAGATCTGCTGGTCAAAACACACACAGCAGCCCTCATCGGTGCCAAGCATCAGCCCCCACTGTCTTACCTTAAGCCCACCCCTCAAAGGAAGAATAAGGAGGCGGTGGGCTCCAGCCAGGTCACAAAAAGAGCTCTGAAAATAACAAATGCCACTCGTGTCCACGGCACACATGACAACCCGTGACTTCTCTACGCGTGTCTGCTGCCTTTTCACGTTCACTCACATCCACAAAGGAAAAGCGTCTTCCTGGCCGGGTGGGCGTCTGTCTGCTCCTCATCCTGCTCGTCCGGAGACGACCGAGGCACACGACCGGGCAGGCTCATCACGCAGCATGCAGTGTCCCCACTAACTAACTAACGCACAAGACCCCACACGTAACTCACTCCCCATCGGTGCCCTAAAGCACTCAAACACCTAGACGGCGGGCCTGAAGTGACAAACGAGGACAACATGCTAGGGTCTCAAGTGCCAGGGTCAGCCCGTATGTTTACCACATCACATGACTGAGACCCCCAAGAGATCACATGAGAGCTTAAAAAAAAAAAAAAAAAACAGTCTTAGTGCCCACCTTGAAAGTACCACAGAGCCGTACCAATGAAGACATTCATTAAAACTAGCCCTGAAACAGACCCCTGGCACTTCCTGACTGGTGCCAAGTAGCCCTAGCAGAGTGGGCTCACTCCACCATCCTCGCCATTCACGTGCCACGTTGCAGAGTCACGTCCGACAAACGCATCAGGGGAACTTGCATGAAATGATGGCCATTCTGCAGGTGACCCGGAAGACTCAAAAATGGCAGGGTGACACAACCCATAAGCCCATGTGGCCATATGCAAATGAGCCTCATTGACATTCAGGGCTGCCAGTCAGGCCACTTCATACACAGATCTCTGCACAGTGGCTTTAGAGGGTCCTTCCTGTCACCTGTCTGACCCGTATGCGCTAATCCATGTGTACCACTGTGCCACTCCCTGCCACCTGTCCCTGCCTTAAGTGTTTGTCTGCCAAGGGCCACTGCAGCTGGCACGTCTGTTTAATTGATGATAGCAGAACTGTTCTGGGATGTCTGCTGCCATACACAAGTGTATGCATATGGGGCTTGGGGGACCCCCCTTGGCAGAGATAGAAAAGGCGCTATATACACACACACCAATCAGCCACAACATTCAAAGCACTGGCAGGTGAGGTGCGTCACATTGACCATCTTGTCCCACTGGCGCCCGCTACATCGGGCAGCAAGTCAGCAGTCAGCTGTTCGAGGTCACGTGTTGGACAAGCGTAAGGATCTGAGAGACTTTGACGATGGCAAGACGACGGGCACAGAGCCCCGCCAAAATGGCAGCTCTAGTGCACGGGTACCAAAAGTGGTCCAAGGAAGGACAACCAGTGACAGGGTCATTGGCATCCACGGCTAGCCCACCTGGTCCGATCCCATCCAAGGGCCGCTGGAGCACAAACTGCTGAAACGCCAAATGCTGGCCATGAGGGAGGGGCTTCAGGAGACACAGGGCACCGAAGACTGCGGCGCATCTGCAGAGTGGTCTGAGTGCCCACGCCAACCCCTGTCCACTGCTAAACATGCCTACAATGAGCACGTGAGTGTCAGAGCTGGACCACCGAGCAATGAAAGATGGTGGGCTGCTCTGATGAATCAAGGCGAGTCATCGGTGTGCCTGCGTCGTTTACTGGGGGGGGGGAGATGGCAGCAGGGTGCACTATGGGAAGAAGGCAAGCCGGTGGCGGCCATGTGACTATCTGGTCGATGTCCTGCTATTCATGCGACAAGCACCACCTACCTAACCGACTGTTGCAGACCCCACAACAGTATCAGCAGGACGAGGTGCCCTGCCACGCGACTTGGCCTACAGACCCCCAGACCTCACGAGCATCTGATCCATGGAGGCCTCATCTCACCAGACAGGACACCTTCAGAGGTCTCGCAGGGTCCGCGATCTGAGCTGCTCTGGCTGACAGACAGACAGGAAATGGACTATGAAACGCATAAAGAGGAAAGGCGCTACATAAGAGATTATAGATGTGAAAGGCGCTATATAATGGGGAAATATGAAGGGAACGACACAGGAATAAGGGAGATATGAAATAAAGAGGCCTCACCGTCTGTGTGACGAGTCCCCCACCGGTCAGTAAAACCCAGGAACAAAGTAAAAAGGTAAAGCCTCAAAGTTCTGTCGCCGTTTGTACTTAAGACCCCCGAGGGTCCACCTCGTGATCACATCACCCAAAGGACGCTCTGCTCTGACAAGACCAACACTGAACTGGTGGGCCTCCATTCCCAGCCCCACGTGTGCAGGACACCAGGAGGCCAACCACTCCAATGGTGAAGCATGCTGGTGGCAGGGTGACACGGCAGGGCTGAGGGACAGCTGGATGGAGCAAAGTTTAGAGGGTGAGCTTCTCCAGGGTGCTCTGGACCTCAGGCTGGGCCGAACGTCTTTGCTTTGTCCTGCCACGGACGAGGCTCAGTCACAACACCAGCCATGTCACTCAAAGGGACGTCTCTGGCTGCCCACCGATGGCCTTCATCCAACCTGACGAGAGAGTGAGCGGGTCTGCAGAGAACAACGGCAGAAAACCCACAAATCCAGGGCTATGAAGATCGTCACGTCAGAGCCAAGACCACCCCAGGCTGGAACGGCTGCCAAAGGACATTTGCAGTTTAGTAAATTTATTTCCTGCTGCTTGAAGTGAGAAGGTAAGCAACAAAAGATGTCATTTAGGTTGACTTCTCCCTACGTCCACAATGGCCGACACGGTACATCAGCCCAGTGCTACAGATATACGAGACCTCGAAATCTGACGCCTGAAGGAAATTAACATCAAAAGTCACAAGTCGAGAAACGAAAGGACGACGACAGAATTGAGTGTGTGTCACTCTGTAAAAATAGAGGGGGACAACCAGAGTGACGCACCACCGGAAACAACCCCTCCATATTCTACTGACTGAGGAGTCCTCCGGCAGTGTGGCCTCTGCGTCACCGGGAGACTTCAAGGGACATTTGACGTTCAATCACAATTAACAGCAGACCCTCACTAAGTGACCACATCACACGAGTTGGACTCTGCTGTCCAGAATGCTATGGAGCCCCCAAAAACCTCAACTCCAGTAAGGTGCGGGTAAGAAGAAGCAGGGATTACACGTCATGACAGTCCATGATGTCTGAAAACGACTCGCTGTAGAAAAACGAAACACGACAAGTGACCTTTGATGGAGTCTCTGAACTCACCTCAAGGTTACGTCAGGCTGGCATTTCCTAACTTGCTGGTGCCACACCTCTGTCTGGTCACCGTCGGGTCCACACGTATCTGGACACTTTCATTATGTTGGCTCCGTGTGTCACCACAATGGATTTGAATGAAGAAATCGAGATGTGACTGAAGTGTAGACGTTCAGCTTTCATTGAAGGGCTTTACGTAAAACATCAGGTGAGCCATTTAGGAATGACAGCCATTTTGATACAGGATCATCAGGATCCCCCCCATTACCAGGGGCTCAAAAGTATTTGGGCAAACTCACTTAATGAGAAATCTCAGGATCAGTTTCAATATTTGGTTTGGAAATCCACAACTGTCAATGACGGCCTGAAGTCTGAGCCCAAAGCCATCTTCAAGTGTTGGGTTTCCAGCCCGCTGATGTTCTGCCAGGCCTTCACTGCCACCATCTTCAGGTGCTGCTTGCTTGTTGGACTTTCTGCCTTCAGTTTTGTGTCCAGTTGGGTTGAGGTCAGTGGATTGACTTGGCCATTGAAGAATATTCCACTTGTTTGCCTTGCAAAGCTCTTGGTTTGCTGCCCCAGGATGTTTGGCCCGTTGTCCATCTATACTGTGAAGCTCGTCCTATCAGTTTTGCAGCACTTGTGTGACAGTACGGTGCCATCTACACTTCAGAACTCATCTTCTCCCTCTGCCAGCAGTCATATCATCAATAAACACCAGTGACCGACGTCCATTGGCGGCCATGATGATCAGGCCTCCTCCAGGTGTCACAGATGACGTGGTGTCCATCTCTTCTCTGTCCACCATCTTGACACAGTACTTTCTGGTCTTCGTTTCCTTTTTCTTCCAGATCTGGACAGACTGTTAAAACTGTTTTCTGTCCTTCCTATGCTTTGAGGCTCACCAGTGGTCTTCACCTTGTGCTAAACCCTCTGTCTTTACTTTCATGGAGTCTTCTCTTGATTGCAGACCTTGGCAATGATAGGCCTAAGCCCCCGGCAGAGGGTGGTCTTGGTTTGGCTAAATGTCACGAAGGGGTTTTTCTTCACCAAGGACAGAACTTTCCATGATTGTCCAAGCCCTCTGGTGTTGCTAAGCCCACCAGCGTGTTCCTTCTTTTCAAGGGTGTGCCAGATGGTTGATTTGACCACTCCTGGGGTCTCTCTCTGATGGGGTTGCTTTGTCTTCTCGGCCTAATGCCAGCCTCATGCTCAGAGTGCACACTTGGAGTCAACTGCAGAATACTGTAGCTTATGAAATGATGAGGGGCCTGCGGACCCCTGGCTATGGAGCAGCTTGTCAGCCAAACGTCCAAATACTTCGGAGCCCCTAGAAATGGGGGGGCCGTCATTTCTAAACGGCTCATTTGACATTTCTGGTAAGCCCCTTAACTTCAATCACATCTCGATTGTTTTGTTTCAGATCCATTGTGGTGGCATAAAGAGCTGAAACTACAGAAACTGTTGTCACTGACCAAACACTTACAGTATGGACCTCACTGCATGGACTTCAGGACCCCCAACAAGACTAACACTTGTGGACGTGTCCTCTAGGACACAATCTGCACCATTTCTTATTATTTATTTAAATATTGGAGCTCAAAAGCTTCCACGTCTACACAATCGTCATTTTTGCTGCCATGGGCCGGGTGTTTCTGGGGGATCCCCACTCCCATCCCGAGATTTTTAATTATTGGAGCTTCTGCGGGTGCTGCTAGGCCTCCAAGGAGCTCCGAGACAAGCCAGGGCTTGGAGTTTGAGGCTAAGGCCCATCGCGAGTGCTTATCTGCCCGATTCCATTCATATTTCTCAGCTGAATGACTGCCCCCCCCCCACCCCACTAGTGCGCCGGCCCACCCAATACACTACACACACACACACACACACACACACACACACTCGGGAGGTCCAAAGGGGTCATGGTGACTCGCCATAAGGCCACCATTTTTAGCTGGTGACTCATTGAACATATCAGACACGTCACAAGGTGCGCATGCAGCACCCCAGCAGAAAACATCTAAACACCGGGTGGGTGGTCGAGGACCCCTGCTTTAGTGGCTGTCACTCTCCAGTCTGTCAGCACTACAAGTATTGATGCTCAAGAAATACAAAAAAAGGTTTAGGGTGACAAATGTGACGTCCAGGCCACCTAAAGGGGGCTCTCAGAATTGGGTCCTAAAGAGCGTGGAGTCGGCATGTGAGGAGAACACAAGGATTAAACGCAGCACTTGATACGGCAAACCAGTCGACATCAGCAGCTGTAAATGTGGCCAAAGCCCACGAAGCCCCCCAACTGAAGCCCCCTTAAATGACTGGCTCAACAGCTCGTACCGCATGTCCGGCGTTTAATAATTCAGAGATGACTGGACTTGTTTAGAATGGGGGGAGTGGAGTGACGGCCCACATCCCCGACTCCTTGATTTAGGGGTGCATGAGGACCGAACCCCCCGACTGTGACGTGACAAATGAGCAGCGCTGCCCGTCAGTGGACGGGCGCAAATGGAGATTTCTGGACTTCAGTTTTAATTCAAATAAGATCTGCCAGACGCCCAAAAATTTGATTAGCTTGATGTGCCAGTCGGAAATGCACCGTCTCTTCACTCGGACTTAATGAAGGAAAAGACAGAGAGGCACACGTCAAGAGCAGGTGGGCAGTCGGCGGGGGGCTCAGAACGGGAAGGAAGGTCGATCAGAGGGGCGCCCGTGAAGGAGCCTGTGATCAAACCTCAAGATGGAAGGTGGAGGTGGCCGAGGAGTTGACTTGAACACAGAGGGTCAACAGTTCAGGCCGTCAAAAGCCACTGACACTTCTGTGCGGCACCATGCAGCGGGTACGTGCCCAACCACTAGCTGGTGGCATCTGTGGCACACAGAAAAGCGAACGGTCCGCTGAGATGCAGGTCGCCCCCTAGCTGCCCGTTTGCTTTTGTCTCTCACCTTTTTCACACATTCACAGACTTCCAAAGCCGCTGGCCGACACTCCGCAATACAAACTGGCCACCATCCGAGTGTCCTTGTGGCGCGGTGACGACGTGTCCCATAGATGTGAATGAACACCTCCCTGCACCATGTCAGCTCAGAATAGCGGAAAACGAACAGAAACCCATTGAAGAAAATCTGCTGTTAATGTGGTGTAGGGACGAAGGCCTTGGATTGGGGGACACTGGGGGTTCAAATCCCATTACTGACACCACTGGGTGGGCCCGAGCAAGTCACCTGACCAACCGACCTGCCTGTGCGCCAATGGAAACCAGTTACAACATTTATGATACAAGGTGTCAGCCACCTAAGCTAGCATCTAGTTACCAGACTGGGGGTCCGGGTAGGGACACGTCAATGTCACATGTTTGAGGAGGCGAGTCAGGCTGGACGTAGAAGCAGGAGAGGAACCTCGTTAGAATTAGGGTTAGGAGCAGCGTCCAGTAGGGGCCATCTGGACAGGGATGTGAAAGACCACCTGGTTAAGGACGGCAATGACCACAAAATAGGAGGAGCAGATAATGAAGAATCTGCTGTGCACAATGAAATGTAACAGACATAAACATAAAGTGACACAAAACATAGAAATGTGACATCTGAACACATGACAGGTGGGAGGTCCGAACCTTGAAGGCACAGGGGACTAGCAGGAGGTCAGGTGATATAGCGCCCATGACGCGGTGCTGCACCAGAGGAGGTCCAGAGATGAGCAGCAAGGAGGAGACAATAAGCGGACGGAGATAAAGAGGAGATGCCACTGAAGGGTCGAGACAGGGACATTAAAACGAGGACACGGGGACACCAGCGGGCACTTGTGAAGGGTGACATTGGCACAAACATCACAAAGTGAACCACAGAC
>JANRMT010062857.1:50254165-50264539 GCA_026402145.1 Polypterus bichir lapradei | reverse complement strand
AACAGTGTGGTGGACAGCAGGACTCCAGTGGACCTTCAAATGTCACTCACTTGGAGAACTTGGGTGACTAGGACTGGCCTGCTCTCTCACAGGTGGTCCCTACTTTGTACCACCCATCTATAAAAGTCACCTTTCTCAGTTAGTGCCTTCTGAACGGTGCCCTCTTTGTCCCCCAACCCTGGTCTCCATGAAGATCTGGGCAGACTATGGACAGCGTTGGCACAGTTAGACTGTGATGTTTGGCGCCATGCGGGCATACAGCACTTTACTGGGAGACTCTGGAGGAATGCTAATAAGGTGAATGGCGTGAGAGACCATCGGGCACACCTGATATGCTGCGAACTGTAAGATGAAGCCCCATCAGTCCACCAGAGTAAGGCCCGAGGGCACAGGGTCACCTTTGGATTCAGTGAGTGCCAGCACTGGTGCCCGACTCCCTTTAAGAAGACACCACCTGGCAAAGCCCATCTGGAAGAAAAACTCCACAGACAGAGTCACGCACAGTCACACACACGTGATAGCGGCGGCCCTTTAGTTTTGAGTGTGGTGTTATTGGACGTTTGTCTGCGTTGGCGCCACCACGTCTCGTTTATCTTGAAGAATGAATGTGACGGCCAACCAGAGCACTTGGGGACTCCCGAGACCACCGTAGAAAGACAACACGGGGAGCCCAAGTTGGCAGGAGTGAGGGATTCTGGGTGGAGTGGCAGTCCACGTTTGTCCGTCTTGAGCCGAGCACTCGTGAGGCCGTAAGCCACAGGAAAAGGACCACATAAGGTGGGCTGAGGAGAGCCCTCATCTGCGTGGCAGTGGACCCTGGTCACTTCTCTGTGGTGACACTGTGGCAGTGCCAGCATTACTGTGATGTCATTCGATTTAAGCTTCCAAACGGACGGATTCAAACCCGGGCCGGTGTCCTGCGTAACTTGTAAGTGGACTGTCTGTGACTTCGTACGTCCCCATCTTCTGTTAAGGTGGCACACCTTGGGACGGGTTAACATGCCGTGCCACACTGCGTTATTTCAGGTCCCTGACAGGTGCTTCTTACCTTTTCTAATTTATTAAACCTCTCCTTCGAGGTGTCCCCTGTATGCAGTGATTGTGGGGCCCACGTACAGACCTCTGACCCCTTGGTGTGCCCACTCACCCGCCTTACACCTTTGATGGACGTCCTCTCAGAGCGCTTTGATGACAGGATGTTAGTCGCCTCCGGTCGGAGCCTCGGCCGTTTCCTGCTATTCTGTCTTCATTCGAGTCTTCTCGTGCTGCGTCTCGGCCCCCCACACGGCGTCACACAGCCAGACGACTCAAAACGAGCCCCTCAAGCACAATACAACGAGCAGAGCGGACGTCTATCCTGGCCGCATCAGTCAGGCCCTGCCAGTTCAGACGCCACTGGATTTGAACCCGCATCTGCGATGGTCACTCCAGCACTGGCTGACCAATGGGCCTCCGGACGGTGAAGGTGCTCAAGGCCAGTTAAAGCACGGCAGACACAGCCTCGCCTCGCTCTTTACTCGCCCGCCCGCCTGCTTGCCCACCTCGCTCTCTCTCTCTACGGTTTGTGCCCTTTGCACTGTCCATCATGACGTCCCAAACGAGGACTCCGTCACGGCGAGGCCCGCTGCCAACAGGCACCTTCTTTGGAAGCGCTTCAGCCGCTGATGGATGGATGGATGAAGGTTACTCAGCGGTCCGGCAGGCTCGTCTCTCGGCAGCCCACCAAACAAGGCCAGGATTGTGCGGAGCGCCTGGGAACTCTCACTCCTGCCGACAGCCCCTTTGACAGCTGGCCGCCTCCTCCAGAGCCGTGAAGTGAACCAGCCTGCCGTGGAGGTGCCCTGTGACGCCAGCCAAGTCCCCGAGCGGTTATACAAAGTGACACAAACATGACAGGCTTAATTAGGAAGAAACACCATGCCGACTCTCTGCACTGGCGCTGGCACTGACTGAGGCGCGCTGGGCACAAACAGGTCCCCTAATTAGCAAGGGCACAAACTGGGGGGCTTTTACCAAGAAACCAGGCTGCTGCGGAGGGGCGGGTGGCACGTGAGGACGCTAGAAAACTAAGAGGGTCAATCAGATGACACGCTAACCGCAAAGGACAAGCTTATGGGTAGCGTGAACCCACACCGTTAATCTTGATGAGTCCGCTGCCCGACTGTGCCACTGCCGAGATTTCTTTGGGCAGAGGGAGTGACGCCCACTGAAACTCACACAAGGCTGTTGGCACAGCACAGGAGTGGAGTCCACAAAACTTGACGAAGGGGCACAACACGAGAAGGACGAGCGTAGCCAGGCGACCATCAGCCTTCATCAGAGAAGAGCAGCGGGTGAGGCAGGATATCTGCCATGTCAGGGCGCATGGTGGCTCGGGGTGACGGGCACCCAAACACGAGCCAACATCCTTCGGTTGATGTCAGCAGGCGTCGCCCCCTCTGCGTGTCGTCCATCTTCATTCAACGTATTTAATGTGAGTGGATGAGGGTCGCCCTAAGGATTCTCCAAAGGGGGGGGGGGTCCCCCAAACCCCCCCCCCTCCCAAGTGTTGACGTGATGCCACTCTGTGTGTCACATGACTGCAATCGCTGTATCGGAGGATGTGGCGCCATGAACAAGGCCGTGATCACACCCAAGGAGAAGCCGATGCCCACCATGCCCAGGAAGCCCATAATCCATGGATTATGCAGTGTGCTTTGATTAAAAAAAAAAATCAGAAAATGCAACCGTCTGGTAGAAAAGGAGCAGCAAAGTCTACTCTGTGGTCAAACGGCCAGGGTGGGCTGCAGGGGCACAAACACAATTCACAGGGCCTGTGCTTACAAAACTGCGGGGGATCAAGCATCTTGGTGACCGTCCGTGGTCATCGGAGGCGACGTGAAAAATCCACACCCAGCGCAAAGGAGTCTTATATTTGGGGGACAAGGCAGCCTGGATGTCTGTCAGGAAGTGTCCCCCCCATGGCCCCCCACCGTGTTTCATCTGAGCACACTTCCCGTACGTGACGCGCAGGGGCCCGGCACCACAGGCGGGCAGTCTGAACATCCGTCCGGCCAGTACAGAGCGGCCACGGACTTTGGTCTTTGAAGATGACGAGGACTTCATTCCCACACAGTCGGCCCCAGTGTGCCCCCTTTAAAAGGGGGGGGGGGCTTCCTAAGGAGGCTCGTCCCCTGCCACCTGGCCATCAGACCAACAAGAGGTGACCACACCGAGTCTGGACACCTGACCTGCCCACCCAACAGGAAAGAAAGACTTTAATGGCTTCACCACCTTCAGATCCACTTTGTCACTTGTCACTCTGCGTGTGTCATTTGACGGACGCCTTTACCCGAGGTGACTTACGGCGGGTTTACGTCACAGTTGGAGCACACAGGCCAGTGAAGTGACTTGCTCGTCGTCACACGGCGCCAGCAGCAAAGCCATAACCAGGAGGCCAGGCTGCCCGTGACTGTGGTGGACAGAGAGCCCTGTGTGGCATGCAGAGTTGAACAGGAAAAAAATAAAAAGACAAACAGAGGACAACGAGGGTGAGACGTGCGTCACAAGAGCCACTCAGGCCTGGCAGAAACAGCGAGCGCCGTCCTGACAGCCCGCCAATCAGCAGGCCGACAGACAGACGAGATGGCGAAGTGAGAAGCAGGTCGGGGGGGGGGGTAACAGATAAAGGGGGACAACTGACTGGCGGGGGGCCGCGTGGGCATCTCACCCTTCTATGTGTGTGTGTGTGTGTGTGTGTTAAACTCCCGGCCGTCTTTATTATTCAACAAATGCTTTCTGTACGACGAGTGCCCTGCAAGTAGATGAGGAGCTGCAACTCCATTAAAGATGTAGAGGGTGATGCCAACAACTAGGGTATCGTGGGTGCCACAGCATCGGGTGGCTGCGTTTGAAACATGAGGAGCTGGTAAAAGTCAAAGCATCACCATTTCTGTTTCAAATGCTTCATCTTCTTCGTCTTCATTTTTTTGGTTGCCTGTCTAGGATACGAGACTTTCAGGTGAGGAAGACCAAAGTTCCGAGGTCAGGAAGTTCTACTCGCTCTTCATCATGGTGACGTTTCTGATTGTCGATTGGCACATGCAGGCCAGAGCTTCACTGAACTGCACACATGTGACAATGAAGATTATTTCTTTCCAAACTCCTCCTCTTCCTCTGCTAATTTTATTTGAGGAACACACAATCAAGTCAAAGAGAATCCAAACCCGCCCCCTGAATGTACGTATGCCATCCGGCGTGTTAACCACGCTGAGCTGTAATGCACACGCACGCCCTGGCAGGCACGGCTTGACTGTGTCTTAATTGTCCCAATTCTCTTGTCATTTTCAAATGCCACCCTAGCGTGCGTCACGCATTAAGCCCCGCCCACAACTGACGACGTGGCCAGTGCAGTGCGCTTGCTTCACTTAGCGGCGGCTCCGAGAGGACTGCACTTCGATTAATGGCGCCAGGGTGAGGGGGCTCAGTCGAGGTAACGGGGGTCCGCGGTGTCCTGCCGAAGCTCCGGTGGCACACACAGCTCGCAGCAGCTCACTTGCCCAGTTCTGTAGCCAAGGGGTTCCGCTCTGAAGACAATTCCAAACAGGACGGCTGTGCCAGCGAGAAGGAGCCGCTGAGAAAGCTGAATGAGTAACTCAAGTGTGGAGCGGTCAAGCCTTGATAAGTCAGGCAGCGTGCACACACACACACACCGCTGTGCCCACTCGGCCTGCTCCGAGGGCACCCTGGGCTCACACACACACACAGAGAAACGCTACCTCCTGTCTGAGGGAACACCAAGTACAGCTCAGGGGGCTCCCACCCGTCGTGCCACTTACCGGTCACTCCACACCACAGAGGCGTCACAGGATAAAGCTGGCACGCTGCAGAGCTGGCTGGAGAGAACACAAGACAATAAAAGATAATGGCCTGGTGTCGGGCCGAGCCGTCACAGTGGTCATCCGTTCTTCCAGCCGCCCGGCGTATAAACAGAGCGAAGGGCAAAGCCGGGGGTTCATCCAAACAGGACGCAGGGCCGCGCCAGGACAAGCCCACAAATCACACGGCCTGTCTGAGAGCGTCCTCGGCGAGACGCCAGCCAGCACAGCCCATCACATCCCCGACTCCTGCCGTCCGCACGTCCTGATTAATTGTCTTTAGCGAGGTGGCGGGCAAACCGGAGGGTGCCACTCACCGGCTGAGTCCAAACACACACATCGGGGACCTCCTAAAAAGAAAGAAAAAACGAGAGCGCCACCCTGTGCCCACGGAGTGACATTTCTAGAGATGGCGGCCGGGTTAGTTTACGACAGCAGCCACTGAGGCCCAAGGGTGCCGCTAGTACAATATACGACGAACCTAAAGGTACCTCTCACGAGGAAGACTTGGGACTCATCACTGCCCACCAGCCGAAGCCAACCTGAAGGCTCATACAGTGCCACACACGTGTTACACCCCTGGGGGGCTCACCTGAACCACAACCACGGCAGGCAACGCACAGAGAAGAGCAGCGGGACTGAGGGTCATGAGCTGTGGAATCACATTAAGGGTGGGCACGGCAGGCAGACCACCGCAAAACTGTGAAGGGCGTTCATAAAACGAATGCCAGCTGCTGCCAGAAAACGAGTCCTTCAGCGACAGCACGGGGACAGGAGCCAGAGGAGCGTGGAGTGAGTGACCAGCTGGTGAGGAACTGACGGGCCACACTGGGCAGCGTGGCACGGCCTGCCCTCGCCAACATCAGCCTCGCGCTCAGCTGCAGATTGGCACACTTTATTAGCCCCCAACTTGTCGTATTTAGAGCTTTAAAGCCTCTCCGTAACGGTGCGTCACACACACGGTGAATACGCGAGGAGTCCGAGTCGGCTGGGGGGTCCCAAGCTGCTCCTTTAAGCACAAAGCCAGGTGTCCCGAGCCTGGCAGGTGCCACACAATTGATAATTCCAAGGGCCGAGCGACCCCGACCCGGGACAGCCAGAGTGAGCACAAATTACAACAAACTGAAGTGGGACTGTCACCAGCGTGCCAATCGTCTCAGTCCCTGCAGTGCCAACCCCCTGCCACTTCCCTCAGCACCTGCTGCATCCGCAAGACAAAGTCAGACCTCAAAAAGCTGACGTCCAGCGAGGAGACCCTGTGGGCCGAACTTCAAGTCTGTGCCTCAAACGACAAAGCCAGGGTGCGCTTCACAGACGGAGGTGACAAGGACATAAACACATCGGGCCACTCGGTGCCCTCTGCCACACACTCAGCAGATTGTGCCCGTCGCATGAGACCTGGCCCGGTGTGTCGGTCTGTGCCCGTCAGTCAGCTGGTGCCCTGCCTTGTACCCAGTTAGACACCACCAGCCCCCCGTGACCCTCGGACTGCTAGCATTTGATTTCTTTTTCATTCGTTCTGAATGGTTTTACGTTCATTTTGGGGGGTCTTGTACTCAAAGAATTCCATTCTCACATTTCCTTTTCCCGGTTACATCTTGCTTGGCCTCATTTTGGCTGCCATCTTGACTTCTAACTACGGGCGCCACTTTGAACCCAACAAGGCCAGCTGATGGCTCAGGTCGTCGCCCAAGATGAGGATTCCAAACCCGTTTTTCGTCTGATCTTCTTTCACTTTGATCTCCGAGTCCCGTCTTAGGGGGGCCGACGCGGTCTTTCGCTCTTCCTCGCTTATCTCCCGCTGCTCACTAAGACTCCCTGTGAGTCTGCTGACAGAACATAAATGGTTTGGCCCACTGGTTTCCAGTCCCAGTACTGCTGGTGGTCAGCCATTGGCCCGCCTATTCCGCTCATCCATTTGCTCTTCTTTCTTATTCAGCATTTATAGGAAATCAGGGCACACCCCACTGAATGATGGGAAGCCTCACTCCGGTCACTGGGCCGCCCCCCACGTCCGTGTAAGTCACAGAGATGGCTCATCTCGGTCTTAAGATGGCCACCCACATCTTTACGATCGTCACACCAGGAGTTCTGACCAGGCCAGGGGCTCGGGCACCGAAGGGGCTGCGGCTTTTTATCGTTGGCCCGCATGTCCGCTCCGCTCGTCATCCTCACTAGCAGAATACGACAAAGGGGAGTGAAGAACGTAAAGCTATGGCAAAGGCAGACGTATTTCTAGATGTCTCATCCGTGTGAACCTCACACTTTACTAAATACGAACAACAGGAGACACGAAACCCGCAAGGAGACTCACCGGGGGGAGGCTGACTGACCGACCGACTGACTGGGCAGCCCTGGGGGTCCACAGACCTGGGAACAGAAGCCACCGGAAGGTCACCGGAAGGTGGAGACGGCAGGAAGCCACCTTAAGGCCCCGTCACGTTACACAACCGAGCAGCCATCTTGAGTCGCACTCCCGTGACCATCGGTTGAGTGGACCGACGCGGCTAGCGGTGACTCGTCTGTCACAGGGTGGGTTTGTGCGCTCCAGTAACTAGCGAACAACGCGGTGACGGACAACAAGGAACGCAGGCTTGGCTCTCTGAACAGAACACAACAGCGAAGCAAAGACCGGAGCGGACTGACTCGGCTCGCTCGCTCGCTCGCTCAGGTAGGCACGTTAGGGGCGACACTCCTAAAAACTGAGCTGCCACCCCGCCTCGTCTGCCCGTGTAACCTGACAAGCGGAGACGACAGAAATCAGCAACTGCAGAGGTCAAGTGTGACGACGTGTCACCGGCTGGCAGAGACACACACCTCTTTGGGACGGCGGGGTGTATGGGTGGGCTCGCTCCGAGGCCTGAATGAAGCTTTAGGGCTTCATGTGCTCTTCTCACGTTTAGACCCTTTATGTCGTCTTACGTATAAACGTCTACGCGTGGAAGCGTCCGTCCGTCCGTCCGTCCGTCCGTCCCTGAAGTGCCAGGCTAAGCTGTGAAGCTCAAAGAGCTGGCAAGGCGACCCCAAGTTAACGAGTCGTAAGAACAACGAAGTGCGAGGCTACGACATGAAGCTGAAAGTAATCGACTCCATCGCCAAAGTGAAACGAGAGAGGAACTCGCTCCGCCGGCGACAGGCAAAGGTCCGCAAAACGACTCCGACGACTCTGCATTTCGATTTTTCTTCTGACAATTTCAATAGTCTCTAGGAGCCCGGGCTTTTTACAGCTAGTGTATATAAAGTAAAATGTCTGCCCGTCTGCCCGCCCGCTTTTCACGAGAGGACGACTTCACAGATTTAGATCATTTGGCTTTTTCTAGAATTTTCTTGAACATTCCGGTTGATTTTGCGACTTCTCTCATCGCGCTAACAGGCTGTGGGCCGAGGGCAGGGGTAGGTGGGCCCTCAGGAGTAGGGAGCCAGCTGGGCGGTGCCCTCCTCACTGACACGCCAGCCTCCGTTCGAGTCGCTCTACCTCACGCCACGTGTTGGAGCGCACCTCGCCTCTGTCTGTTTATTGATTTTTTTTTTTTTTTTTTTTTTAAAGTTTGTCCCGTGTCACTACTACGTGGGCGGAGCCGCGGGGGACAGCCAGCACTTCACGCGCTCCTTAGCTTCCCGTTCAGTTCGCCGGGTCTCACATCTAGAAGTCCTCTTTGAAGAACGTGGCGAGGCGATTCCCTCCTGTACCCCTTAGCCCGCCCCTTGGTGCTCACGGAGAGCCCTCTGTGATTACAGAAGATGTGTGGCCAGCATGACAGGACCCCCTGGGCAAAGCAGTGCAGTGGGGTCCCTACCTACATAACCAGCCAGCAGGTCACAGCATACACAGATTAGCATGGGACCCCCGGGTACCTGCCCAGCGTTAAGATGGCGCCGAATGTGACCCCAGCCCCCTACATTGCTTGGTCATTTGTGACATAAACAGGCCATTCAGCCCACCTAAACTCACCAATCAATCCTCATCAACATCTTTACAAACAAGCGAAGTGAAGTCGCCAGTTGACGTCTGCCAGCGGCCCAACATGTCAGTGTGTTCTCGTGAAGACTACGATTTGATACTCGGGCACTCCTGCCAAGAAAGAAAAACACACACGACAGAAAAGAGGAAGGCCACGAGGAGAGTCTGCTTCACTTCCTGCTGTGGCGGTGGCACGGCCCCCCAACTCTGGGGACCCTCGGCACGACAGGAGGTCGAAGAGCCGATCCGTTGAACAGCCAGTGACGGCACTGAGCCAGCAGAGTCCCCCCCCCCGGCGGCATTAAAGGTTTCCGAGGACGGCGCTTGGCACGGGTCCTGTACAAGTTGGCCAAACGTGACACTCTGTCAGTCACAAAAAAAAAAAAAAGACAAAGATAACCGAAGGCTCGAGATGAAGGCGAGGAAAACAAAAAGGGAAAGTGACAACCTGACAGGGCGCCGAGTACGTCTCAGCATCCGGTCAGACCTCAGAGCAGTGGGCTGCCACAGTCTGCCAGTCCCGACTCCAGTGTCGCCACATGACCACTCAGCGATGGCATCCTGCCCCATCTCGAGGGCTCCTCATCACCACGCAGCTCGTTTAGGAATCCGGCAGGGCAGCCGTGACGTCTGACGCCTCGTTAGGCTGCCAAGCGTGCCAATCACTGGCCTGGTTAACACCCTATGCCAAGTAAGCTGACTTGTAAAGCAGCGGCGTGTGTGCCAGCTCTGACCGTTCCGTGTCCACGCAGCCCCGGGTATCTCCGAGGGCCTCGCACCGCTGCCTTTGTCTCACTTTTCCGTGCGAGCCCATTGTGTTATCACGTTTGCCATAAAGAGATAGTGCAGCCCCCCCATCTATCTACGGTGGCAGCGCCCTGATGACTTTATCAGCATGTCACGACCCCCCCAGCCACACTTACCGACAACCGGAATTGGCGTTGCTCGTTTGATTTTGGACGTCGACCGACAAAGACCTCTGAAGCTGGCATGTGGGGCACCGACGGCAGAGGGAGTCTGCCCATTAGAGGGGGATTGGACCGGGGGGGGCAGCAGCCTAACGAAACTCACGAGTGCTCAGATCCGGACGAGCGCAGTCGGCGTCGTGACACCCCAAACGCTTCCATCTCGTGTGCCGTTATTGACGCCGTGTTCTGCACGCCTTCCTCCGCTTCTCATGTGGCGTGTTGCACCCTCCGGCTCGCTGAGCTGGGATGTCTCGAGTGACAAGTTACAACCTGCCCAGGGTATTAAAGCTGAATGGGCACGGCTTAGAGCGCTTATGATGAAACAGCAGAGCCATTCTGCTACGGGCCTGGGTGTGCGACTGGAGGAGCAGCAGGAGAACACAGACACACACATGGAGACCACCGAAACACAAGACACAAACCGCCTCGCAGCCCCCCTCCCCGTTTGGAATTTCAAACAACCTGGAAGGCCTTTCGAGTTCAAATTGTCCGGCCAAACTCAGAAAAGGATCCGAGCGAACCCGGAAAATCGACTCCATCTTTAATTTCCAAAAGGCATCTATGAAAGAAAACACAAACATAAGGTGGC
>JANRMT010062857.1:50203617-50214630 GCA_026402145.1 Polypterus bichir lapradei | reverse complement strand
GATCTACATACTCGAATAATGAATACTTTATTCGCAATCAATGATTGTTTTGGTAAAGCCATACTCAGTGTATTCATTAGATGAACGGTAAAAAAGTAAGAGCGAGGGGAGGGTCACTTATTGAGGCATGCAGGCAAAACCACATTAGCACGCGGGCTCGATGTACGAAAAAATATATCTTTTCAAGTTCTATTTAGTCCATATGTGTCAAACTCAAGGGCCACGGGCCACATCCGGCCCGGCGTGTAATTATATCCGGCCCGCGAGATCATTTTATATACTGTATTATTGTTATTAATGGCCCGGGTATATGAAGCGCTGGTAACACAATAAACTACAGATCCCATAATGCAGCGCTTCAGCTGCCTTGCCGAACACTTACCGCGTTAATCAAGTCTAGCTTGCAAGTTATTGCGAAGCTAGCCCACACGATGCTTAAGAGAAAAGTTGATTCTGAAAATAGAGCCTTTAAAAACTGATGGGAGGCTGAGTATATGTTTACTGACATTGCCGTTAAACCCGTGTGTCTCATTTGTGGAGCTAATGTGGCTGTAATTACAGAATTTAATCTAAGACGGCACTATGAGACAAAACATCAGGGTAACCTGAAAGACCTGAATGCAATGCAGAAGATACAGAAAGCAGAAGAATTAAATAAGAATCTGACACTTCAGCGGACGTTTTTACCCGTGCACAATCACAAAGTGATTTCAAGTGAAGCTGCTTTTATGGGAGACACAAATGCACCAGTGCAACTTGCCCCACTTTCCCTGTTGCCAAGTAATGTTGAACCAAGTCGTCACTACGGTGTTCCCAAATACGCATTTTGCTGATAAACTGAGCGCACGGCGCTTTAGTGACTTTGAAGAACAAAAAAACTTGCACGTAAGAGCGGGAGTTATCCGTTTTAACAAGCAGCGTCTTGCACTGATACGAAATAGCTGTGTGTGTATATATGTAGATATGTATGTATATGTATATATATGTTTATATATGTGTGTGTGTGTGTATATACTAGCAAAATACCCGCGCTTCGCAGCGGTGAAGTACTGCCTTAAAATTTTTATTAAGAAGAAAATTAAACCTTTTTAAACTGAGGGAAAATATACCAATAATTATTTGTTAAGGATCTCTTTGTATACCATGTTGTCAGTTCGGCCCTCCGGTTGTAATATGACCAAGCTGTGTGCTGAGCTTACTCTTGAGCATGTAACTTACAGTTGGCCATGTGAACAGTAATCTTGTCTCAGATCTCACAGCTTGGATTACTGCTGTCATAATCGGTTTGAGTTTCATGGTTTGTTTCAATTACGACAGTATTTGCAGGATTTGTTGTCCTGAAGTGACATTCGGCATCTGTCAAGCGTTGTAAGCATACAAAGGGTTTCATCGATAACTTCGCATCCAGCTTTTGAGAATTTAAACATTCATAAACATCAAAGTGTCCACTACTGAAATCGTCACCTGTGAATGTAAGATGTTTAAGAGGCATTGGCGGTTGTCGAAAGGTGTAAAGTATTTGGCCATTTCGGTACACTTAAGCATTTCACTCTTCTAGTGCTCCTGTGTAGTATAATTATCTCCTGTACCGTCATCAGTCCACACCTTGAACCTGTCCCAGTCATTCAATACATAAGACACAATGTTCCTCCGGATATCAAGAGTGAGCCTGATATGGCTGTGCAATATGTAACAAAGAGAATGGAAAAGGCAGGTGCCATCTCCGGGCATGGAAACCACTCGGTAAGTGACAGTTTTTTGATCGATAGTGATCACCTCGATAGACATGGTAATGGGGGTTGGAATGATAAAGGAAATGGGTACCTGAGCAATGTAAAGTAAGTCTAAAATACCTACACAATAACTATAATTGTAATAAACAAACAATAAAACAGCGGAGAAGCCGTGGATTAAACAAAAAGGCTGTAGTTATCAGTAGGGAGACGTGAAGGAAGGGAATGTAGAGACTGGAGCGACGGACGGGCTTATATAGGCAGGCAGCCAACAACGTGGGAGGCGTGGGGATGGGGGACCCAACGCCACCTCACACAGTGACTGAGCTGCAGGCTATGGACGTATATATGTACGTAAGTAGGATTCAGTTAGCGTTGGGAACCCATGTACCAAATTTCTTGAAGATGGGCCCATAAGTAACAAAGACTGTTGAAAAGTTCAATATGGTGGCCGACAGTGGCATCATACCACCGAAATAAGTATGTACATTGGTTTCGGTTAGCGCAGGGAAGCCGCCTACCAAATTTCGTGGAGATGGGGCCATGAATAAGAAAGTTCAATATGGCGGACGTCGTTGACCGTTATGACCATTATGCGTAGAATTTCGAAATGAAACCTGCTTAACTTTTGTAAGTAAGCTGTAAGGAATGGGCCTTCCAAATTTCAGCCTTCTAACTACATGGGAAGTTGCAGATTTTGTGACGTTTGGAAAATTCAATATGGCGGCCGACAGTGGTGTCATACCACCGAAATAAGTACGTACATCGGTTTTGGTTAGCGCAGGGAAGCCACCTACCAAATTTCGTGAAGACGGGGTCATTCTTCTACCTACACGGGAAGTTGGAAAATTGGTGACGTTGGAAAGTTCAATATGGCGGCCGACAGTGGCGTCATACCATCGAAATAAGTAAGTACATCGGTTTCGGTTAGCACAGGGAAGCCGCCTACCAAATTTCGTGAAGATGGGGCCATAAATAAGAAAGTTCAACATGGCGGACGTTGTCGAACTTTATCGACCGTTACGACCATTACGTGTAAAATTTCGAAATGAAACCTGTTCAACTTTTGTAAGTAAGCTGTAAGGAATGAGCCTGCCAAATTTCAGCCTTCTACCTACACGGGAAGTTGGAGAATTAGTGATGAGTCAGTCAGTCAGTGAGTGAGTGAGGGCTTTGCCTTTTATTAGTATAAATATATGTATTTGTGTGTATATATGTGTGTGTATGTATGTATGTGTGTATGTATATGTATGTGTATATATGTAGATATATATATGTATGTATATATGTGTGTGTGTATATATATGTGTATATGTATAGATATGTATATATATATGTTTATGTGTGTGTGTGTAAATATATATATATATGACAGCAACACTCATCACTCACAACAGTGACAAAACAATTACATTGACAATCATGTTACGTTATTTTCAAAATGTTTCCTTTTCTTTTTCATTGCTTCTTTAACACACTACTTCTCCGCTGCGAAGCGCGGGTATTTTGCTAGTAATAATAATAGGATAAAAAAACAGTGAAAAGTATACAATATGAAAGCATAAGTCCAATAAACACGTACATATAGTGCAGATAGTGCAAATGTTCATAAAGTGGCTCAGGTTGTGTAATATTATAACTGTATTTCCAGTCCTAACAGATCTACCAGGAGCACCTGATGGCTGACTGAGTGCGTTTAGAGTTCTTGGGATGAAACTGTTTGTGAACCGCGAGGTCCGCACAGGAAAGGCTCTGAAGTGTTTGTCGTATGAGAGCAGTTCAGATAGACTGTGTGTATGGCTGAGGTAGCGTGTGCTTGAAGCTGTATCCCGATAATTCTCTTTCCGATCAGCTGCTGCTGTGATTCCCACTCAGATACAGTGATATGAATACTCCAAGTGGTGAGTACAGTGAGAGTAATATGGAAAAAGATGATCCGCTGTGGCAACACCTAACGGGAAAAGCTGAAAGAAGAAGAAGAAGGTGCAGTGAGAGTAACAACGCTAAAGCAGTTATGGTATTTAGAATAGTTCTGTGCACCATTATAGTGCTACTGGTTAATTACAATCAGATGCATTACACTAATAAACAATATGCGGTTCATTTCAGTGTATTTATAAAACCATGTCAGGGATGTGGATGTGAAAAAGAAAGATAAACCACACTGGAACAGTAGCACTGCTTTGACGCTGGGTGCCGCCAGTCTGCAAAACCGAGTGGAGAACTTGTGTACGCCAGGGATTGAGCTACCGAGGAAATGTGCGTAACTTACACCAAGTTTAGTTTTTATACATCACGACTTGAGTATGGAAATGGGAGTACGCAACATTTTATACATGAGGCCCCAGGCCAGCAGAGCACTGTGTGCAGGTGAAGATCAGGGGAAGGCCACCACATTGAAGGGTCCCAAGAGCATAGGGGCCTCCATAAGAAGTCTGGGATGAGACCACTCTACCTTGAGCTGACCACCCAGGGAGAAGGGGCTAGCAAGAGAAGTGACTGAGGACCCAATGGTCACTTTGGATGAGCTCTGGAGAAACTTCCAAAAAGGGTGACAGGGCAGATCAGAGCAACTACAGGCCAGTAAGCTTAACATGAAACATCACAGGAAAATTAATGGAAGGAATTATTAAGGAGAAGATGGAGAAACACCTGGCAAGGACAGGATAGTCAGCATGGGGTCAGAAGAGGGAGGTCGTGTTTTACTAACAGGCTGGAACTCAATGAGGAGGAACAAAAGAATATGAGGAGAGTGGAGGAGATGAGATGATTGATGAGGACTTTCAGAAAGTATTTGATAAGGTGCCACCTGAGAGGGTGGCATCAAATTAAAAGAAGTGGCAGTTCAGAGTGATGTTTTTAGAAGTGGCTCAGACACAGGAAGCAGGGGGTGATGGTGCGAGGAACCTCATCAGAACTGGCCAATGTTTAGAGTGGTGACCAGCAGGGGGCAGTGTGGGGCTGCTGCTATCTATACTAATAAAAGGCAAAGCCCTCACTGACTGACTGACTGACTGACTGACTGACTGACTGACTGACTCATCACTAATTCTCCAACTTCCCATGTAGGTAGAAGGCTGAAATTTGGCAGACTCATTCCTTACAGCTTCCTTACAAAAGTTAAGCAGGTTTCATTTTGAAATTCTATGTGTAACGGTCATAACTGAATCCTACTTACGTACATATATACGTCCATAGCCTGCAGCTCGGTCACCGTGTGAGGCGGCGTTGGGTCCCCCATCCCAACGCCTCCCACGTTGTTGGCTGCCTGCCTATATAAGGCCGTCTGTCGCTCTGGTCTCTTCATTCCCTTCCTTGCTTCGCCACGGGATTCACGTCTCCCTGCTGATAACTGCAGCCTTTTTATTTAATTCACGGCTTCTCTGCTGTTTTATTGTTCGTTTATTATGATGCGAAGTCATCGATGAAGCCAGTTGTGTGCTTACAACGCTTGACAGATGCCGAATGTCACTTCAACACAAGTCCTACAAATACTGTCGTAATTGAAACAAACCATGAAACTCAAACCGATTATGACAGCAGCAATCCAAGCTGTGAGAAAACAGTAAAGAGGAGGCGTGTGAGACGTCGTGGGACATTTTCTGATGCAGCGAGACGGAAACAACTTCGTGACGCTGCCGCCAAATACTCACAGGCAAATCCACAAGTTAATACCGGGAATGCCTGTTAAACATCTTAGATTTACGAGTAGCGATTTGGGTGGTGAACACTTCGATGAATGACACCTGTTATCTTTACAAACACGGAATGTAACTTGAACACAACACGTTTTCCAAATACGAACCTGACTGAAAGAAATAACGATAATCAAATCCTTGATGACAGCAACACTCATAACAGTCACAAAACAATTACATTGACAATCAGGTTACATTATTTTTAAAATGTTTCCTTTTCTTTTTCATAACTTCTTTAACACACTACTTCTCTGTTGTGAAGTGCAGATATTTTGCTAGTTATTAATAAATATAAATGATTCAGATAGGAATATAAATAACAAGCTGGTTAAGTTCACAGATGATACCAAAATAGGTGGATTAGCAGATAATTTGGAATCCGTTATATTGTCACAGAAGGACTTGGACAGCATACAGGCTTGGGCAGATTTGTGGCAGATGAAATGTAATGTTAGTAAATGTAAAGAATTACACATAGGGAGTAAAAATATTAGGTTTGAATACACAATGGGTGGTCGGTAAATCGAGAGTCCACCTTATGAGAAGGATTTAGGAGTCATAGTGGACTCTAAGCTATCGACTTCCCAACAGTCTTCAGAAGCCATGAAGAAGGCTAACAGACTGTCATGTTATATAGCGCCTTGATGTGTGCAGTACAAGTCACAGGAGGTTCTGCTCAGCTTTATAACACACTGGTGAGGCCTCATCTGGGGTCTTGGGGGCAGTTTGGGTCTCCATAAAGACATAGCAGCACAAGAGAAGGTCCAGAGAAGAGCGACTAGACTGATTCCAGGGCTACAGGGGATGAATTATGAGGAAAGATTAAAAGAGCTGAGCCTTTACAGTTTAAACAAAAGAAGATGAAGAGGAGACCTGACTGAAGTGTTTAAAATGATGATGGAGTCAGTCCAGTGGATTGAGACGGTGACTTTAAAATGAGTTCATCAAGAACACGGGGACACAGTTAGAAACTTGTGAGGGGTGAATTTCGCACAAACATTAGGAAGTTTTTTTTTTTTTTTACACAAAGAACGACAGACACTTGGAATAAGCGGCCAAGTAGTGTGGTGGAGAGCAGGACTTTAGGGACTTGACGTGGACCGGCGAGCTTTGTTGGGCTGAATGGCCTGTTCTCCTCTTGATTGTTCTAAAAGTCAAGCACCACTGCAGGACTCCACTGAAGTGGGCTTCAAGACAGGGTGGTCAGATGACTGTCCTTCACATGGACACATGGAAGCCCACCTGGACTTTGCAAATAGGAACCTAAAGGACATTTAGACTCAGAGAGGACTCTGACATAAACAGGACCCTCTGCTCTGCTGAAACCAAAATAGCTGCCATGTCTGGTGGCAGCGCCAGGGACTGGCAGACCAAACAGGGTGTAGAAGAAGCAGAATGGAGCAAAGTCCAGAGGTGTCTGCAGTGAAGACCCCAGACTGGTCACAAAGCAAGGACCACACAGGAGTGGCTGAGGGACAGCCCTGGGAATGTCCTTCACTGGCCCAGACTAGAGCCCACCCAACCTGAAAGACCTGGAGGGGTCCTGCAGAGGACAATGGCTGAAAAGGCCCAAAGCCAGGCGAGTGACGCGTGTGGGGTCCGCCACATGAGCCCCCAGGCTGGAGTGGCTCAGACGGGGCCTGAGGACTTTGTAAAGGCGCTTTTCCTTTTTGTAAAGCCTGGTGCTGGCACGGTGGTCTCGTGCTGGCTGGGTTTCTGCTTTGGCCTCAGTTTCATTTTGCCCCTCGTGCTCCGACTTCACTTCTGGTTCTGTCGTCTCTTTGCCAGGTCAGGTTTTCCTTCTTTTAGTTTTTTATGTCATATTTTGCTGTTGTTGTGTCTCTCTGTGGTATTTTCTTCCCCATCTCCAGTATGGCGGCCCCCTGAGGGTGCAGCTGGGGGTCCAGTCCCATCTTCGTGGCTGGAGAAGCTCCACTTCTTCGCCGTAGCCCCATGTTAGGGCCTGCCTGGTGGGACGGCCGTCTGGCTCTTATTTGTTAGTCTGAGGTCTGCACCCCCATTTTGAAGACTTTTATCTGTGTGCCCGAATCCCATCACTTAAACGACGGGCATCATAGAGGGAGCCCACCCTGCCAAGGTCACTGCTGCTCTCTGTTTCTGCCACAAGTCTGATGTGCGCACATCTGAGGGCGTCTGACGAGAAAAATCTTCATTTAGTTAAAACAAATACCGCGGGGTGTCGAGACGTGGGGCTTGGACAACATGGAGGGGCCAAGAGGAATCATTCACAGTGAGCGACTTGAGGCGGACAAGGAGGGCCACGTCCAGCTTACTTCTCATTGGCAGAGACGAGGCACCCCCATGGGGGCTCAGGAGTGTGGGGGGCAGATGAGCAGGTGGACGGACTGATGGTGGGACAGAGGAGTGCGTCAGGTGGTCTGCTGCTCTCTGGTCACCGATGTTGGTGGACATCAGTGACGTTCGTTGACTCCTTTCATTCAGAATAAGCGGCCAGTTAGTCGAGTCACAGTCACTGGCACAACGGGCTCCACTGGCATCATGCTGGCCTTTACGTTTTATTTTTTGCCCGCTTTTCAGCTCCAGTGGTATGCAGGTTTTTCTTATCCACCATAGTGGGTGCCACACCATACATGACATGGACTGGCATCACCTACCCAAAAGTTCAGCTTACCTGGCCAGCACTAAAACAAGGGCAGCTCTCCCTGATTAGCCACCCACTGGCAGATGTGAATTCACGCCATTGCTGTTTGTCTTTTGACCCTTGGTGGCGTCACCCTCTGCTGTGGTGCCAGTGTCCTGCCACATTCTTCTGCCCTTCTGATAATCCTGCAGTTTCCTGACATTTTCTGCTCCTCTTATTCATGCCAAGTGGCACCATTTGGGCAGGATTTTCTAAAACTGCATTTCCACTGCATTGACAGGCTAATTCAGTCAGGTGGGGGGGCTGGAACCTGACCAGCAGCATTGGGCACAAGGCAGGACACCACCCTGGATGGACGTTAGTCTACCACCAGACCCCAATTTACACCTGCAGACACAGAGGGGGTCAGCAGAAATCGCATGTCTATATGGATATGGATGGGAACACAGAAGAGACACGGGGGGGACATGCAAAGACCACCCAGATAACAGCAACTCAAACGCAGGACCTTCAAAAATTGGGCTTTTGCTGCGTGCTAAGTACGCCTGGCGAGATTTAAATGGTGTGGTTTTAGTTTAGCAACGGCACCGAACCTGAGGGTCCAGAGCTCACGTGGGGAAAGCTGCCAGTATGGGGCCCAAATGTTCTGGGCCTGAAACAGCAGGCGGGTACAAACGAGCTCTTGGGGTCATTAATATTCATGAGCAAGTGTCCAATCTGGGACTGGATGCAAAACAGGCAAAGGACAAGGATTCTGGGAAAATAAACTGTAAAAGAGCGTCACTCTTTATTAGGGGGTCTCTTATGAAGCGTAGATAAACTAACCAGAGTGTATGTGCGTGAAAGAAGATGGGACTTGAGGATCAACGTGCTTCAAAAGTAACAGAATGAACCATCAGCCAGTTTTTACATAAAGCAGCCAGAAAGGCGCTATAAATTCAAAGGACTTCAAAAAAAAACTCTAAGAGAAAGAGAACACAACAGCCAGAAAGAGAGAGGACGACCGCTTGGCCATCGGAGACACTTAGAAGTGCCATCTCTTGAGCCTCTGTGAAGGCTTCATCTCTGCTTGGGAACAAAAACGTCTGTCTATCTATTATATAGTGCCTTTCACTCGGTCTGTCTATTAATTACTAGCTGATTACCAAGTGGCTTTGCTCACTGAGTGCAAGGGAAAAAAATAAAATGTAGTATTTATAAAATAAGTTATTAAGTAGTAAAACATTTTGATAAAAGAATTTGAAGAATATATAAGAAGCGTATAAATTATTAAACAGTAAAACATTAACATTTAAGAAGTAAGGATACACTGAGTATACTGCAGTGGTTTCAGGTAAACTACCTGCCTGACAACCTTGCACTACGTGCCTGTGATTTAAGAGAAAAATTATTCTGAGAAATGTGGACGCTGCCCTTTCGTGCTTAACGGGCAGAAGGTCCAAACAATTCCCAAGTCCAATACTTCACATGAAGAGGTCGGTAGATCTTCTTAGATGTAAACCCTCCATCTTCTTAAAAGAATTCATCACAAAAGCAACGTTGAATGTTGCAGGGTTTCAGTGACCTGAACTCACCTTAAGGGACATTAAGCAGTCGTGAGGCGTAATTTACAAAGAGAGTTTTTCTTTGATGGCGCCGATCACACTCATTCACAATGATTTCCACTCTCCCAGGAGACAACGGGGCACTCAAAGTGTCAAAAACAGTGCGAGTAGAGAGGACGGCGCCCGAAACTGCGAATCTCTCGACCCGGCGGAGCAGCCCGACATTCCGCACCTCTGAGCGTCCACTTTGTTCTCACGACCCCTCGCCGCTGAAGGCGGTCTCGTCTTCACATAGTTTACAGCTCGGCGCAGTTAAAAAGTAGAAAGACGCAAAGCTGTTTTCCTCATCTCTTCTACTATCAAGTACTGCTAATTAAAAAAAAGTTATAAGGTGGCAGTTTCGGCGACAGTCACGTGGACGAATAAATAAAACTTCTCTGTCAGAACGGCGTGTTTGTGTTTACTTCTTTTCAATATCAGTAAAATAACTCTCACACAAATAATAACAATTCATAAAGACGATATAAAAATGGTGTCCACAAACAAAGTGATTAGTTCCTGTATTATAACATGTTCTGTGCTCATACGCAATTCCAGTTTCAAACACGAAAAGAATTTTTTATATATAGATAGAGTATCTTTATCAATCTATTAATTATATAGTGCCTTTCATATCTATCTATCAATTACAGTGCATCCGGACAGTATTCACAGCACATCACATTTTGTTATGTTACAGCCTTATTCCAAAATGGATTCAATTCATTTTTTCCCTCAGAATTCTACACACAACACCCCATAATGACAATGAGAAAAAAGTTTACTTGAGATTTTTGCAAATTTATTAAAAATTTAAAAAACTGTGAAAGCACATGTCCATAAGTATTCACAGCCTTTGCCATGAAGCTCCAAACTGAGATCAGGTGCCTCCTGTTTCCCCTGATCATCCTTGAGATGTTTAATTGGAGTCCATCTGTGGTAAATTCAGTTGACTGGACATGATTTGGAAGGGCACACACCTGTCTATAGAAGGTCCCACAGTTGACAGTTCATGTCAGAGCACAAACCAAGCATGAAGTCAAAGGAATTGTCTGTAGACCTCCGAGACAGGATTGTCTTGAGGCACAAATCTGGGGACGGTTACAGAAAACTTTCTGCTGCTTTGAAGGTCCCAATGAGCACAGTGGCCTCCATCATCTGTAAGTGGAAGAAGTTCGAAACCACCAGGACTCTTCCTAGAGCTGGCCGGCCATCTAAACTGAGTGATCGGGGGAGAAGAGCCTTAGTCAGGGAAGTGACCAAGAACCCGATGGTCACTCTGTCAGAGCTCCAGAGGTCCTCTGTGGAGAGAGGAGAACCTTCCAGAAGGACAACCATCTCTGCAGCAATCCACCAATCAGGCCTGTATGGTAGAG
>JANRMT010062857.1:50172985-50203517 GCA_026402145.1 Polypterus bichir lapradei | reverse complement strand
GAAGCCACTCCTTAGTAAAAGGCACATGGCAGCCCACCTGGAGTTTGACAAAAGGCACCTGAAGGACTCTCAGACCATGAAAAACAAAATTCTCTGGTCTGATGAGACAAAGATTGAACTCTTTGGTGTGAATGCCAGGCTTCACGTTTGGAGGAAACCAGGCACAGCTCATCACCAGGCCAATACCATCCCTACAGTGAAGCATGGTGGTGGCAGCATCAGGAACTGGGAGACTAGTCAGGATAAAGGGAAAGATGAGTGCAGCAATGTACAGAGACATCCTGGATGAAAACCTGCTGCAGAGCGCTCTTGACCTCAGACTGGGGCAACGGTTCATCTTTCAGCAGGACAACGACCCTAAAAACACAGCCCAGATATCAAAGGAGTGGCTTCAGGACAACTCTGTGAATGTCCTTGAGTGGCCCAGACTTGAATCCGATTGAACATCTCTGGAGAGATCTTAAAATGGCTGTGCACCGACGCTTCCCATCCAAACTGATGGAGCTTGAGAGGTGCTGCAAAGAGGAATGGGCGAAACTGGCCAAGGATAGGTGTGCCAAGCTTGTGGCATCAGATTCAAAAAGACTTGAGGCTGGAATTACTGCAAGAGGTGCATCGACGGAGTATTAAGCAAAGGCTGGGAATACTTATGTACGTGTGATTTCTCAGTTTTTTTATTTTTAAGAAATTTGCAAAAACCTTAAGTAAACGTTTTTCACGTTGTCATTATGGGGTGTTGTGTGTAGAATTCTGAGGAAAAAAATGAATTGAATCCATTTTGGAATAAGGCTGTGACATAACAAAATGTGGAGAAAGTGATGAAGCGCTGGGAATACTTTCTGGACGCACTGTATATAGCGCCTTTCACTCTACCTGTCTATCACAATTTAAGAAGACAAAGAGTGCCCAAGCTGAAGCCACCACCTGATACAAAGCTCTCTGGGTGACCCCGACTTGAACCCTTCAGGCTGCAGGTCTCCATATCGGACATTTTGTTCGCCGCTGACGTCATCTTGCCGTTTACTGACATTAGGCAGCCATCGATGTGTGTGACTATAAAGCTGTGTTAGTTCAGGGTGGTGATCTCAGTACGGCCCACCGTGACTCAGCAGGGGATGTCACTCCAGCAAACCCCTGTCCTCTGTCAGATTTTGAAGCCCCTTTTTCTGAGGTAAACCTCCGGTTTTGTGTGAAAATCCCGGCGGGTGTAGCCCCGTGGTGGCTCTTGGCTTTTGCGAGGGTATTCCAAAGTGTAGTCCTTTGAGGAGAAGCAATCTGCAGATGGACCATCGCGTCCCCAAACCGTGGCAGGGACACCTCATGAGCAGAGCCGCTTGTAGCCCCTGCTGAGGTGGCCATTGTCGAGACCCTTCTTTAGTTGCTTGGTATTTCAGGTTTTCTGTGCTGAGTGAATGTGGCAGGACACATGTGTTTGGGAGGCACTGTTGGCATTTCCAGTATTAACTTATCCCCCGATTTAAAAGAAGCTCAGAGCTTACGCTGCCTTTTTGAACTCGTTTTCATAATGAAACACAACTGGTGACGAGATCGCTCTAAAATGGCGCAAATCCACAATGAACACATGGAACAACGTTCACGTTCAACTTCTTCAAATCATCTGTGAATGAAACACAAGTGCCAGGTTTGAAATCCTGGGGCTGAAAACCCTAAAGGTGGTGAATGTATTTCTAAAAACACCGCAAGGGAACTCAAAAAAACACATAAAAATGGAGACCTTGGCACTGGAGACGTGCAGGAGGTTGTGATGCAGGCCTCAATCTAAAAACCAGGCCGGGCCTCCAGTGGGCCTCGCAAAGCCCAAGTGATGCCCAAGTGAGCCTGACCCTCAAACTCAAGAGGCCTCACAGCCTGCACAACCCGAAGAAGCCAAAAAGCCTAGAAAGCTCAAAGAGGGAGAGGGGACCATCAAACCCCTGGATCAATAATAATAATAACATTTAGATTTATTTGCTTGGCAGACGCTTTAATCCAAAGCGACTTACAAATGAGATAAACATAATGGAGTAACAGGGCCTGTAAATAACACAGTTATATAAAAAAAATAAGCAAAATAACAATGAGGCAACCAAAACCCAACATCAAAGACAAAACACGCAAAACCAAAACACGAGAGCAGAACAGAAAAACGAAAAAACGCAAGACAAAGGAAGCCAAAGATGAACTTTGAGAGCGATTGCTGCGCCATCCCGAAGGAACACGAACTGAAAGTCAAGAATCGAGCGTCACAACCAAACGTCACTCCGAGTTTCATCTCAAGCAGGCCTCAAATACCAAACTGACAAAGAGAGCCAATCACGCGTCAGCGCCATGGCACTTTATCCAATCTCAGATAGTCGGGGGCTCACAAGGGCCGACCTGATGATGTCATCGGTTCATATTCGCAGTGCATGATGGGAATGTTACCAAGGCAATGAGCAACACAAAGCTCTTAAAATGGCGGTGACTGAGCCAAAAACAAGATGGCGTTGACAGTAACGTTATTAAAATGAACAATTATGAAATAAAGGTGGCAAAAAAAAATGAATGTCAAGAATGGATTCTCGGGGCACGAAAACCCAGGAACGGATATAAAGAAAAATGAATAAAAACGTCAATTGCAGCAAACACCTCAACAACAGCACTGAGGCACCACAGGCTCAGGGGGCCCCGCCTCCTCAGGCTCAACGAATCATGAACTCGATAGAATGGCGTTAACATACGAGACGATACTAAATAAAGAATGACAGGATACAAGAAGGAAGAACGCATAACATAAGCAACACTACCAAACAAAGAAGAATCCACAAAGACAACACAATGAACAAATTAGAAGGAGAACTGAGGCTGAGGACAGGAGCCCCGCTAAGCAGACAGAGGAGATAAGGAAGGCCGCATCAGGAGAGAGGTGTCTGCCGTGATAAATTAACAAGCATCGTTGTGTTTGTGCCATTCCCACATTCCTCCGTGTGACCAGCTTCCTTTATTTTGGTTCCCAAGGCAGATGCAATGGCAGGCCAGAAAATCAGTTGAGGTGACCTTGGGGGTCCCTGTGGCCCACTGTTGGAGTCAGGACACACTAGGAGGATGGCATCACAGAGCAGGTGTCACCAGGAGAAGAAGCCTGGAAGTGACAGAATGAGTCCCGGGCCGTGGAGACAGCAGGCCTCATTAATTAGTAGACCTTAAGGAGAAGACCAACTTCAACTCCCATCATCGGCTAATCCATCCGTCCATTTCAAGGAAGGGCCCACCATTGCTGGGCAGAGGTTTCTACACACTCGGCCAGTGGAGTCAACTGGAGGACCTGTAGAGTCCACACAGTGACTGGACTCCAGATCTGAAGCCAGCCTCGAGGAGGTCATTGGCCCACCAAGGCCCCCCTCAACTGTGTAATGTCAGTGCTGCAAGAATGAACCTGAAAAGACCCCTCAGGGGAGACAGATGAACCCCGGCAGAAGGTGGTCCTTAAAAGTATACTGTAGTTGGTTCTTCGGCGGCTGAGACCCCCATTTCCACGGGTGGCTCACATACCCAGGGCAATGGAGCTAGCAGTGACAAAGACCCTCTGACGTGCTTGCAGCTCTGGGTCTGGGCTCTCTGTCTGGTCTCCGTCCCGCTAGGACACCTTAATGAACTCGGCTGATGGCCCACGGACCCTTCACATGTCTCTCACTCTCAGGTCAGCATAGCAGACGTAGATTCAAAGTACACGAAAGTCGCTTCTGACGTCGTTTATTTTCTGTACTGTCACACTTCGCTTCGTCAATATTTCGTTCTGCTCGACCTTAATATAAATGAATTGATATCTAAATAAATCGAACTGCCGAAGGCTGGCGCAGTCTCCATGCGGAACTGTCCTAATAAGGACACCGTAGGCCGCGGGGCGGAGCGTAACGCAAGCCTCTCACCAATCACGTTCGCCGTCTGCGCGGCTTCTGTTTCCGGGTTTGTCGGCCTGTTTGTTTACCTGTCGGAGACGCGCGGCGGCGGTGGTGGTGAGCGTGTGGACCGAGTGGACCGCCCTGAACGGACTCAGCAGAAAGAGAGGTGTCGCCGACAGTCGAGGCCGCCGCTACGAGACACTCACACAGCCGCTGACAGACGGACGAGGCCGAGAAACGAGCTGCGCAGGGCCGGCTTTGGCATCAGGAGCCCGGGGGAGGAAGCCCGAACGGGTCGAGGGGCTCAGGGCCCAGACGGGAATCGACTGTCCGGACGTGTTTGGCCCGGGAAGTGCAGCATGGTGAGGCTCATTCTGTCGTGCCGGCTCGGACTGTCGCGAATTCTGCGCCGCTGCAGGGTCTTTTAAGTCGAGGAGGTCCACTTGGTCACGGCGCAGAGTCAGGTGCCCAGGGACAGACAGAATAACCCCGATGTGATGCCGGGGCGCCCGTATCGCCTCTGCCGATTTTCGTGTTATCCCTTCGCGAGCTTTCATTTTGCTCGATAATTAACGGCGCTTTTTCATTTTTTTTTTTCGCGGCTCTGTAAAATGTCGCGCGGTATAAAATAAAGACACATCGGGCCAGCGAGACGGAATGGGCAAAGTAGGCGCTTGTGAGGGTCTGCGTAGGGAAAGACTGGGAATCACAAAATGCCACTGATCACTGCGCGTTGAAAATGCTGACCTTGATCGTCTTCAGAATTACCTCGAAGTCAGTTTAAAAAAATGGGTGAACTTCGGCCAGGTCACTGCCGTTTGTAAAGTGTTTGTGATGACTCAGTAAGTCCCGGGGGTCTCCCACCCAGCGCCTTCATTAATCCAAAGCCAATGCCCGCCGCGATTCAAATCCTCTTTAATCCGATGCCGCTTTTCACCTCCCGTTTGATTCACAGACACCGAAGTGCTGCGCCAAATGGACAGCTCGGGGTCTTCACCTTCTCATTTGGGTTTTTTTTTTTTTTTATTTAATAATAATAATAAAGCCCACCAGTGACCACATGGGCTCTTAATATTCTCTAATAAAGTCAATGGCTGACAGTCACTTTTAATAAGTTTCTTAGCTTATAAGAGTGGGAAGGTTCAATGTAAAACCACGGAAATGCCAGCAGGCAATGACAGACCCAACGGGCAAGGTGCCACTCCTGCAGAGGGAATCCAGGGCTGGGCCTCAGTCCGTTTGTCACGCTACTAGCGAATCTGTCCCAGCATCTCCTCCCGGTTCTTCTCAAGGGGCTCCATGGCAGCAAGTGGCGCTGCTCTCCATACCCCTCACTGGAGCAAAGAAGTGCAGCGTGGTGAGCTCTGAAGAGTTTGCTCGATTATGGACGTTCGACTTGCTGGTCCTCGCGGTCCCTTGTCCCAGGTTAGACCCCGCTCTTCTCCTACGGGCCCCCTGCTGACTTGTTTTTTTTTTTTTTTTTATTTCCCGGCCCCCCCCCCCCCCGGTGGGTTTTTCTTTTTTTTTTCTTAATTTTCCCCCCCTTTCCTTTCTCCCCCTCCCCCGGGTTTTTTTTTTTTTTTTTTTGGGATTGCTCTTCCCTTCCATTCCCCAGAATTCCTTGCCGGAGGTGTTGAGTCCAGGATCACTGGCGTGCGGCCCCTTTGCCAAGGCCTTGGCTCTCGTGCTCCGGTGATTTCTTTGACCGTTTCTTGTTTCTGACCTTTTGGATTTGTGGCCGTTGATGTTTTGTTTGTTGTTCTCTTTTGCGAGTCTTTGGCTTTCTGTTTGAATGTTTTGTGACTTTTTGGAGATTTTTGGACTTTTTCTTGTATTTAATAAACAGGAGAGGCGTTGGCTTAAGCTGGGTGTATTGGGGTAAATGACCCGCAGATGGCGCTCGGAGACCCCCTTGACATCCTCAGTAATGACGTTTCGGGCCCGGCCTTTGGGCCCCTTTGCCATCCCGCCAGCTGGTGTTTTGGTTTTCCTGTCCTCGTTTGTGATTGGACTCGGACTTTGACCTGTGACACATCGGCACGTGTAGCGAGATCGGAGGTGACGTGGCCAGGAGAGTAAATCCTACGATACGTTCGGCGGTCCTCTGGGGTCGTCTTCACAAAAGGGGTGGAGCTGATGATACATAAGTGGTGACCCGCGGCGGAGACCACACGACTCCAGAGACGTGACTCGGGAAGGCCCCCCCCCCCCCCCCAGACGGTGGGGCGTCGCAGCGCTGAGTCCCGCTGGCTCTCAGGCCCATTAACCGCCGCCTTGTCTTCACAGGAGGAGGCCTCCCCCGCACCCCTGGTGGACCTGTGCCTGCTCTTCGTGAGCTCCCACCTGGAGCGCTTCTGCTGGGAACGGCCCGACGGCTCCCTCTGCCTCCGCGACAGCGTCATCTTCCCGCAGGAGCTCTCCGACCAGCTGCTGCTCAAGATGGCCACCGAGGGTAAGTGGGCGCCGTCGGGACGGGCGTCGCGCCGTGGCCTTTTTCGAGTGACCCTCCTCTCCTCGTCTCTCCCCAGGGCTGCTCAACGACTGCACCGTGGGCATCTTCAGGAGCTGCCAGCACCTCCGCCTGCGACGGGCCTGCATCCGCAAGGCGCGCATCTCGGCCGAGGCCTTCCGCAGGGCCTTCTGCCAACATAAGCTGCTGGAGCTGGACGCCTCGGGGGTGAACGCCGACATCACCATCATGGACATCATCAAGGGCCTGGCCTCCAGCAAGTGGAACGAGGAGTCCCTGCAGCGCCTCGTCCTCAACGGCCTCACCCTGTCGCTGGAGGACCCCTACGAGCGCTGCTTCGGCCGGCTGCGTGGCCTGCGGGCGCTCAGCATCACCAACGTGGACTTCTACAACGAGGACCTGGCGGACGTGTGCTCCCTGCCGGCGCTCGAGTGCCTCGACATCTCCAACACCTCCGTGACGGACATGTCCCCGCTGCTGGCCTGCAAGCGCCTGCGCTCCCTCACCATGCACCAGCTCAAGTGTCTGAAGATGAGCACCTCGCAGGTGCTGGACGTGCTGAGGCGGCTGGAGCCGCTGCAGCACCTGGACATCTCGGACGACAAGCAGTTCACCTCCGACATCGCCGGCCAGCTGCTCGCCGCCCCCGGCATCCTGCCCAACCTGCGCTCGCTGGACGTGTCGGGCCGCAAGCAGGTCACCGACAAGGCCGTCAAGGCCTTTGTGCTCCAGAGGCCCGGCATGCACTTTGTGGGCCTGCTGGCCACCGACGCCGGCTTCAGCGAGCTGCTGTCGGGCGAGGGCGCCCTCAAGGTAAGGGGGGGGCAAAGGGAGGGATAACGGGGGCTGACAGGTCCACACCACTTGTCTGTGCACGAATGCCAGCACCGCCCCTGTTCTCGATCCTCTAGAGGGGCTCGTCTCTTCTCATAGCGCAGACCCCCAGCTCGTCCGCGCACTCCACACGTGGGGAGGCTGTTTAAGGTGGTCTTCTTCCTCATGGCCTCTGCCCACTGTCTTAGGTAGGTGGTGACTCCTCTTCCTCCTCATAAGGGGACTTTCAGACCACCAGTTGCGTATTCAGATCTTGTTCCTTCCTGCTCTTCCATTCCATTTCATTGTGCTCTCCAGGCCCCTCGTTAATGATGAATTAATAAAGATTTAAAAAAGAAGTTGCAAAGGAAAAAACTGCTTTATAAGGCATATAAGACTAATGACTGCAAAGTGAATTGTAGAGAATATGAGAGCAACCATTAAGAAGGATATCAGGGGGGCTAAAAGGCAGTTGGAGAGGAATAGAGAAGATAAGGCGACCCTAAGAGATTCTTTACATAGTAAGAGAACAGTCAAGGAGGAGGTGAAGTGCATCAGGAATAGTAAAGGGGAATTAAAAGATACAGACAGTGAAATAGCGGACGTCCTAAACTCACATTTTTCTGAGGTGTTCACAAGTGAGCAAATGGATAACCTCAGAGCAGTAACAGGGACTACTAAGGAGGTACTGAGGGATTTGGAAATTGAGAGGGAGAAGAGATGCTCAGATTAAATAAGATGAAATCAAACAAATCACCAGGCCCAGATAATATTTATCCTCGAGTTCTTAAGGAGGCTAGTGAGTTCAGATATAAACCCTTGACACATATTTTTAGGAAGTCACTGAGCACTGAAGAGATCCCGAAGGACTGGAAAATGGCAAATATCATCCCATTATATAAAAAGGGCGACAGAGCAGATCAGAGCAACTAGAGGCCAATAAGCTTCACGGGCATCACAGGAAAATCAACTGAAGGAATTATTAAGGATAAGATTGAGCAACACATGGCAAGGACAGGAGTTATCAGGAACAGTCAGCATGGGTTCAGAAGAGGGAGGTCGTGTTTTACTAACATGCTGGAATTCTATGAAGTTGCAACAAAAGCATACGATCAAAGTGGAGCAGATGAGATTATTTATCTGGTCTTTCAGAAAGCATTCGATAAGGTGCCACATGAAAGGTGGGCATCAAACTAAAAGAAGTGGCAGTTCAGGGAGATGTTTTTAGATGGGTGCAGAATTGGCTCAGACGCAGGAAGCAGAGGGTGATGGTGTGAGGAACCTCATCAGAACTGGCCGATGTTAAGAGTGGTGACCAGCAGGGGGCAGTGCAGGGGCCGCTGCTATTTTTAATATATATAAATGATTTAGATAGGAATATAAGTAACAAGCTGGTTAAGTTTGCAGATGATACCAAGATAGGTGGATTAGCAGATAATTTGGAATCCGTTATATCATTACAGAAGGACTTGGATAGCATACAGGCTTGGGCAGATTTGTGGCAGATGAAATTTAATGTCAGTAAATGTAAAGAATTACACATAGGAAGTAAAAATGTGAGGTTTGAATACACAATGGACAGTCAGAAAATCGAAAGTACACCTTATGAGAAGGATTTAGGAGTCACAGTGGACTCTAAGCTATCGACTTCCCAACAGTGTTCAGAAGCCATTAAGAAGGCTAACAGAATGTCAGGTTATATAGCGCCTTGATGTGTGCAGTACAAGTCACAGGAGGTGACGCTCAACCTTTATAACACACTGGTGAGGCCTCATCTGGAGTCCTGGGTGCAGGCTACAAAAAGGACATAGCAGCACAAGAGAAGGTCCAGAGAAGAGCGACTCGGCTGATTCCAGGACTACAGGGGTTGAATTATGAGGAAAGATTAAAAGAGCTGAGCCTTTACAGTTTAAGCAAAAGAAGATTAAGAGGTGACCTGATTGAAGTGTTTAAAATTATGAAGATTATTAGTCCAGTGGATCGAGACTTGTATTTTAAAATGAGTTCATCAAGAACACGGGGACACAGTTGGAAACTTGTTAAGGGGAAATTTTGTATAAACATTAGGAAGTTTTTCTTTACACAAAGAACGATAGACACTTGGAATAAGCGACCAAGTAGTGTGGTAGACAGTAAGACGTTAGGGACTTTCAGAAGTCGACTTGATGTTTTTTTGGAGGAAACAAGTGGATAGGACTGGCGAGCTTTGTTGGGCTGAATGGCCTCTTCTCGTCTAGAATGTTCTAATGTGGCTGCCATTTTGTGTCATTTGATGTCACTGTCGGATGTTTCAATGTATTTGTGTTTGCCCGGCCGCTGAGCCAGTGGTGGTCTGTGTGTGATCCCAATGCCCCAGTGCAGTGACGGGGAAACCGTGCTGTAAAGTGGATGTGACATAAAACTGACGTCCTGACTCTCTCTGCTCATAAGGGACCTCTGGGCGTCCTCTGAACAGAGCAGGCTGTGCCCCATGTCCTGGCTAAAGTGCCCACCATGGCCTGGTCCATTCGGGCCCCCTGACCACCCTCTGTCTCTGGCTGGCACAAGAAGGGCTGCTGCCCCTCACCACATCACCTAATTCTGTTGGGCCACAGGCCTTTCAGGTCACATGTGTTCCCATGTGTACTCCCATCATGCTGTTTGGTGTCCTCGCCTTTCATTTCTTCCTCAGTCAAACCCGACCCAAGCCCTAACCCAACTACCCCGCCCCTCCCCCCACCACCACTGCCTCTGTGGACCTCCTGGTATCACACCTATGGGTGGGTGACATTCCGGCTGTTCCCGTGTGCAGGAATTGAGTAGGAGAATAAAAATAGAACTTGGAAAACTGGCAGGCGAATTTAAATGTAAAAGACGTCCTCCTGTCACAGATAATACTTGGTGATGTTTACAGTGGGCTTCTCTAACGTCCCCAACACGTAGACACTGGGGGGCCACTCCAACCCCCGCCAGTGTGCAGCTGCCACCTGATACCACGCATCAGGTATTATATGGTGACACGATAAGAGAGAGCGAGGGGTGGCCAGTTGGGGACATCGGTGGGGCACTCGTTATGAAAGATGAGCACAGAGAGTCAGGACTTTGTGTCCTCATTACCCAGAGTGCTGTGCGGCTCATCCCTTCCATGAGGTGCCCGGTCGCCACATCAGTGACGGACTCGCCAACTGAGAGCACATGTGGCATCCACAGCTGAGTGCTGATGAAAGTCGGAGAGGACAAAAGAGCCAAGCTGGCATCGCCCAGGACTTTAAACAGAGGATGGCATGGGTTACTGCCACAGCACTTTAATTAAGGAATTCATGTCACTTTGAGATTGGATGGCGCTGTGCCTTTGCACTGCCAGTGCATTACTGGGCAGGTGATGGTAATTACTGGCTGGCCACTAATTGCACTGGTGCCAAACTGTTGAAGGGAGACCACCATGGCAGGACATGCTTGCAGCAGGCACACTACTAGGCCAGTGTGGTGCCACCTTAACTATGGCTGTTGCTGTGCCGAGCCTTTCAGGCTGTGAGATCTGGGCCTTATGCCATCTTGGGAATCGGCTTTTGAAAGGGCAAAGCACTGGAGAACAAAACAGGGTCTGTCCTGGCAGCGGTGAGAGCAGTGCAGACCCCCTCAGTAGGGGGATTCATGTGTGTTTCAGCTTGTTGAGTGGTGCTGGAGAGTGGCAAGGGGGCATCATGCTAGGTGAACACCCAAGTGTGCCTTGGCTATTTGTCTGCCTACAGACCCCTCTCTGTGTTGTTATATAGCGCCTTTCCTATTAGCTGTCTGTTCTGTCTGTGCCTTTGCCATCTCTCTGTCTGTCCATCCACCCCTTGCTTGTTTCTCATGGCACCACTGAGTGGCATTCGGTTTCCCACTGAAACTTTCTTGTCCTCTGCCCATGTCACACTACGCCTCTGTCTGCTCCTCTCAGGGGGATGTCTTCATGGGTGCATACTGAGACACACTTGGCTCTCGTCTTGTGCCCAATGCTGCACTTATGGTGCCCACAATGCCATGCTGGGTGAGATCTTTGACAGCTGCCACAATGACTTGTCAGACATTCTCCTAGCCATCCTCTGGAGCTCTGATTCAGGAGCTCCACTGAGCAGCCAATGATTGACGCAGGTGAGAGTCCCGCCCACCCAAAAGCCTTCTCGGCTCCGCCCACCACCCTGACCTTAGGCTGTTTACTGAGGGCAAAGTGTGGGTACACCTGGAAATGGGCGTGTCACGTGACATAACGGATGCGTCAAGCAAAGGCCACTAAACGTCACCCCACCGTCTGCAGTTTGACTGGTACTCTGGAGGTCACATAAGCGTCACCAGGTGTGACTGGCACTCTGCTCTTGATGGCTTCCTTCAGGTCCTCCTCAAGTTAATGGCGAGTGCCCGGTGTTTTCAGGTCATGTTTGATAAAGGACACCTAAGTGACCACGCGAGACTTTTCCGATCTAAAGGCCTCCGTTATCCTGTGCCAACTGGTACTGTGTGAAAAAGTAACTGCTCCCTAGGTACTTGAGCTCACAGCCAGCCGTGATCTCGTCGTCCTCGCTGTCACAAAGAAGCACACAACGCCACAATCAAATGGAATTTTTCAAGAAGAAGGTTCAGTCAGCTGGAAAGGCCTGCCTAAGGCTCGGGGACTCAACCGGACCCCACGGTGGACCATCACCTCCACCTCCCCAGGTGACTCCAACGGTGGGGCATAAAGTTATCAAGAAAGTCACAGAGCGTCCCAAGAACCTGTAAAGCCACATGAGATGTGCATGTTTATGTCTCCACAATAAGGAGGACAGAAGTGGGCTTCACTGAAGAGGAGCGAAGCAGAAGCCACTGCTCACCATGAAGAACGGAGTGCCAGGAAACCTCACGGAGATCCGAGTCCTGGGGGGCATCAGACAGACGAGACAAAAGTGGGACTTTGAGGACCGCAGAAAGCATCCTGAGAAGTTGGAACTTCAGGCCAGCAGTCACTGGAATGGAGGGGATGTGTCACCATCTCTGGACCCACATGGCGAGCCATAATGGAGCGCTGCATCTTAAAACTCCATCCATGAACTGCAGCTGAATTGTAGTCGGCAGGCAGCCAATGACGATCTGAAGCACAACAAACACATCAGAATGACGGAGAAGAAGCTGAACTGAAGTTGTTGACTGGCGTGGCCAAAGTGAAACATGCAGCACCTGCAATGAGCCCGCCGTTCACACACAACCCACCAACGTTTGTGAAGTTTGTGAAGAGGGGGCTGCCACTCAGCTGAGGGAAAGATGGTGAATTGGAGGACGTTGGCATCGCAGCAAGAGTGGAGCCACCAGCTGAAAGGAGGCACTTACTTTTTCACAAACTGTGGACGGCTTTGGGTGCTTTATTTATTTAGTAGACAACATAAAATAGTTTTTGATCACTGTTGTAACATTAGATTTCGACCTGAAACTATTCAGTAAAATCGAATCACTGGAGGGGGGCAGTTACTTTTGCACAGAGCGGCGGCTGCTGTTGGATTGTGACGCTTAGTGAATGATTGACATGAGGAAAGTGTCACTCTTTTACCCAGGTTCCCTTTGATGTGATGTTCGATTTTCCTTGGGGACATTCTGTGTCAAAAATGTGCCCCTTAGGGTGGAAGGGGGCAAATTCTTTTTCACAGCCCCTGCTGATATGGACTCCGATTGGCCACTCTTGGACACGGTGATGTGCCCAGGTGTGTGACATCAGCAGATGCAAAGCCAGCGTGTAGGTCAGTATAGTGCCAGTCTGAGCCAGATTGGGCACCGGGAGCAAGCCCTGGGACTCTAGGGGGCGCCAAGTCCCTCATCTTTTTGACTCTTGCAGTACCCACATGATGGCACTGTTATGGGGGTCCTAACTGTGGTCCGTGTCTAGAGCTGTTGGTCGAGGAGTAGATGAGCATTGGGCTTCTTGTCATTTAAAGATATTTAGAAAGGTAATAAAAGTTGGAGTTGATTGGCAGGCCGTTGAAACGAATGTGCCCTGAGGAGGGCACTTAGGGGTCAGCATCTGGCCATGGGTACCACCAAATCTGAATCACGAGGACACTGAAAAGTGAGGAGGGTCACTTAAATTCAGAAAGTGCCACTTCATCAGTGTGGGCCGAGGGGTTCATGAGGGCAAAGTGTGGTCAGATGTGGGCATCACATTGCCAGGTTTGTCGAGCAAACCCCTAGACGCCAAACACAGTGGGTGACCTGCACCAAGAGGAGACTGGCACTCCCTTTGTAGTCCTTTTCATTATCCCCCGTGCCTGCACTGTTCTACTGTGTGCCAGATGAGATGCCCACCCTGCAGCTGAACAGCAGGTGTTAAATAGTGAACTGCTGTGCCAAGGTAATTTAGTTCTGTTGTTAATGCAGAACTGCAGTCCAGGCAGGTAAGGTGATCAGCATGGTGGGCCAGAAGCAGCTGTTGGCCACTAGGTGGCGCTCCCTGCCTCTGAATATGCCAGGGCTGCAGCTCTGGAAGGATCTTGGAAAGCAGGCACTGCCCTGTCCTACCAGCTAGCCTGCCATTTTCAGTAGTATTAGTTCCATGGCACAGCCTGCAGTAATTTTATGGTTTGGGTACACACTGCATGGTGCCAGGGTGGGCAGAGGTTGCCTTCAGCCTCACCATATAAGCTGTGCTTGAAAAGGAGGGTGGTGGCCACTGGACACAGTGACTTGGCATAAAAGTGGCAGAGCCTCTTACTCTGCATGTGGCACTCAAAACCAGGGACAAAGATGATTAAACTGCTTCTTCCTCTGCAGGTGGCGGGCGAAGCCAATGAGACGCAGATCTGCGAGGCCCTGCGGCGCTACAGTGAGCGGGCATTCTTTGTGCGGGAGGCCCTCTTTCACCTGTTCAGCCTGACCCACGTGATGGACAAGCCTCGGCCGGACATGCTGAAGGTGAGGCATCAGGTGTGTCTGTGTTATGGCCTGAGTGGTACGCCGACTATAACCCTCTCTTGTCATTTGTCTCTTTCAGCTGGTGGTCACTGGCATGAAGAATCACCCACTGAACCTTCACGTGCAGCTGGCGGCCAGCGCCTGTGTCTTCAACCTGACCAAGCAGGATCTGGCCACGGGGATGCCTGTGCGGCTGCTCAGCCAGGTCACTCACTTGCTTCTCGAGGCCATGAGGAACTTCCCAAACCAGCAGCAGGTGGGTACCCTGTAAGCGCGCCTGGCACAGTTCTCACCCCCCTAGGCCGCTCATGCTCTCTGCTGGCTTGCATTTCAGCTGCAGAAGAACTGTCTCCTGTCTCTGTGCAGTGACCGCATTCTACAGGACATCCCCTTCAACAGGTGAGCCCCCTTGAGCATGGCACACACACACAGGTTGGCGTGGCATTCCTAATTATGCCTCCTGTCGCTGCAGGTTTGAGGCAGCCAAGCTGGTGATGCAGTGGCTGTGCAACCACGAGGACCAGAACATGCAGAGGATGGCCGTGGCGATCATCTCCATCCTGGCGGCCAAGGTATTGCGCGGGCGAGCGGGTCTCGGGTTTAGTGGGGGGGGGGCAGCTGACCGTCCTCTCACTTCCACTCTCGTGTTTCCCAGCTGTCCACAGAGCAGACGGCCCAGCTGGGAGCAGAGATCTTCATCGTGCGGGTGAGTCTGAGGGGGGTGCCAGCGGTGGGCAACGTCACCAAAGCCTGGCTGTGCCACTCATGGTGCCTGCCTTCCCAATGCAGCAACTCCTGCACATCGTGAAGCAGAAGACGAGCCAGAACCTGGTGGACACCACCTTGAAGTTCACGCTGAGTGCCCTCTGGAACCTCACGGACGAGTCGCCCACCACCTGCCGCCACTTCATTGAGAATCAGGGCCTGGAGCTCTTCATGAGGGTTCTGGAGGTGAGTGGGCCAGGCTGGGTGGGGTGTTGGCACCGGAGCAGCTGGCACCCGCTGACTGCCCATCTGTCTTGATTTTAGACTTTCCCCTCCGAGTCCTCCATACAGCAGAAGGTTCTGGGGCTGCTGGTGAGTGACCGCCGAGACTGTCTGACTGGTGCCCCCCGTGCCCAGTGTCACCTGACCTTCTTGCCCGCCTTTCCAGAACAACATTGCCGAGGTGAAGGAGCTGCACACCCAGCTGATGTGGAAGAGCTTCATCGACCAGATTGGGGTCCTGTTGCACAGCAGTGAGGTGGAGGTCAGCTACTTCGCAGCGGGCATCATCGCCCACCTCATCTCCCGTGGCGAGCAGGCATGGACCCTCAGCCCCACCCTGCGCACCTTCCTCCTGCAGCAGCTGGTGAGTCTCGCTGGCCCTCGACGGCCTTCGCCCGCTGACCACCCCCCACCGACTGCCCGTTTGTTTTGCAGCACTCCGTCATCCTGACGTGGCCGACGCCCGAGTGCGAGATGGTGGCCTACAGGTGCGTGTTTGACCTCATGTGGGTGTGGCCTGTGGTGACTCCGCCCCGCTGACCTCTCCTGTTTCTTGCAGGTCATTTAACCCTTTCTTTCCCCTCCTGGAATGTTTCTCTACGCCTGGCGTGCAGTTGTGGGCGGCCTGGGCGATGCAGCACGTGTGCACCAAGAACGGTAGGCGACTGACTGGGGTGGCAAGGTGGGCGGGCGGGTTTCTCCTGGGCTCCTCGGTCACCCTCTGCACTCGTGCCCCCATTCCCCCCCTTCAGCTACCCGCTACTGCAGCATGCTGATCGAGGAAGGTGGGATGCAGCAACTCCACAGCATCAAGTCGAACCCCCTGACCCACCTGGACGTGCAGCGCTTGTCCGCCAGCATCTTGGAGAGCCTGGAGAAGTTCATGAGCCGCAGCGGGCAGCCGCCATCATTACATCAGCAGCAGGAGGGCAGAGCTGCACAGTAGGCACGGTGAGCATCTCAAGGTGGGGTCTGGAGCTGCTGTGGGACCCCTGCCCCGGTGCCCCTCTTCACGCTGCTCTTTTATGCTTTCAGGTTCTCTTCTCGTCTCCCCGGCCGCTGCTGGACACGCACAATCCCCCCCGAGCTGCTCACTACTACTGGACTCAAGTGCATGTGTCTTGTGAACTGTGTGTGTGCGTGTGTGTGTGTGTGTGTGCGCGTGCGCGTGTGTGTGGGTGGACAATAAATGTGGACTAAAGCCCCCAGTGGACTCCGACTTGTGTGAGGTGCCCACCCACCCCCAGTCCATCATCAGACGCTGGCTTACTCAGATGGCTTTATTAGAACACATGGGTGACTCTCACTGGCCACTGAAGCGGGGGGGCCGTTTCTCCATGAAGGCGGCCATCCCTTCCAGTCTGTCCATTGTGGGTATGACCTGCACGAGGAGGAGGAGGAGGAGAAATTAAGACAGCGCGGGCTCTGACCCCCCCCCCCCACTGCTGGTGCTGCCCACCTACCTGTGCATAGCACATGCCTTCAATGGCCAGTCCAGTCACCAGGTCCACCTGGAATGAGATGAGAGGAGGTCAGTGCAACTTGGGCATCAAGCCACCAGCCGGCCCCCTCGCCCACCTGTAACTCGTACCTGTGAGCCGCCAGTCAGCGCCCTCTTAGCCATGCGCACGGCCACCGGAGCCTGTGGAGAGTGGACAGGGTCAGTCCTGAGGCCCACCTGCGTGCCCGTTAGTGGTGTCGGCCCACAGCTCACCTGAGGGAGGATCTCACTGGCCAGCAGCAGAGCTTCTTGGTACGCGGCGTCCCTGGCGTCATTCTGTGCCACCGCCTTGTTGACCAGACCCAGGGCCGCAGCCTGCTGCCCGTCAATTTGTCGGCTGGTGAAGATGAGCTCCTTGGCTTGGCTCAGGCCGATTGTCCGTGGCAGTCGCTGAGTGCCCCCTACAGAACAGGATGGTCAGACTGGCACAACATTGGCCCGCCCCCCCTTTGTGCCCCTTCACCCTCCTACCTGCACCCGGGAGCAGCCCTCTGGACGTCTCAATCAACCCCAGCTTTGCTGAGAAGGCTGGCAGAAAAATGGGAAAAGTTAAGTGGGTACCAAGCATGGGGGGGCACTGTGCCCAGATGGGTGTCTGCTGGTCTCACCTGCGGTGCGAATGTCACAGGCTAGTGCCAGCTCCAGGCCTCCTCCCAGAGCATAGCCATCGATGGCAGCGATAGTTGGCATGGGCAGCTGTGCTGAAGGGACAAGAGGTGGACTTCAGTGACTGGTATTGGCATGATCACCTAGATATTGGCATGAGCAGTTCATATGCAGGGGGGGGGAGAGTGGCAAACAGTCACTGGGCCCTCTCAGCATGATAAAAACATTGGTTTGAGATTGCTGGGTAACTGGGCAATCACTGGGGCTGATGGCAGTGCCACACTAAGCTTTATTCCCCAACACTAAATGTCAGTCTCTAGGAAAATGACAAGGGGCTTCCTCACTGCTATGAAGGCTCATTAAATGTGCACTCCCATGTGTTTCTTGGTGAGGGGGGCAACAGCCACTGGGCCCCCACAGTGTGGTAGACGCCCAATGCATGTAAAATGGCAAGAAACTGCTTATAGGCAAATGCCCCAATTATGCCAATTTAATACCCACAAAAACAGGAAGCAGGTCCATATCAGTTTTTCATAATACCCTGCAGAATGGTGGACAGGCGAGGGCCTTGAGTGCCAATCTTTTGGGCAGTGACAGACACAGAAAATGTCACCAAGCTGTGCTGCATACCCACCAATCTCACTCATGAGTGCCCGCAGTCCGTGCACAAAGAGCTCCACTTCACTGGGGTCCATCTGTGCCCGCTCCTTCAGGTCGGCACCTGGCAAGAGAGGACAAAGCAGTAATGGAAAATTTGGACAAGCGGTGCCCCCGTTTCAGGCCCACAAGTCACTGTCACCTGCACAGAAGACCCCTTGGAGTTCGCTCTTGAACAGGACCACCCGCAGCTGGTCATCATGGCGCAGACCATTCACCACACTGGACATCTAACAAAAGGAACAGTCGGGTGAGTTAAAGTGATAGGAACAGCAGCAGGCAGCACGTAGAGAATTGGCGACTAAAGTGACACCGGTCAGTCACCTGATTGACAAAGGTCGTCCCCAGGGCATTGCGGGCCGCCGGGCGATTCATGACTACTTCGGCCACTCCTGAAAGAGAACAAAGGTTAGAGCAGTTGGTAGTGCCCACCTCAGCCGTGCCAGTGACGGGCAGCGGGCCACTTGTAGCTGAGTGACACGAGATGGGGCTGCAGACACAAGACCGGACACGTCGGGCAGCCGAGCGCCGCTACCTACCCTGGTGCGCCCCCTGCAGTCGGTTCAGCCGCACTTCCTCTCCCGCTCCGTGTATCTGCCGAGCTGAACGAATGCGGGGCGCCGCCGACCCCGTCCGGGAAGCCAAAACCCGCAGCCAGGAGGCCATTGTGGCAGTCAGAAGGAAGTGAAGGAGAGAAAAAGGAAGCGCAAGGAGCGGGAGGACAGGGCGAGTGGGCGGTGCCGTGGGCGGAGAAGGCGGGGCCACAACAGGCTGCCCGGAAAGATTCCGCCCCCCCCCCCGGGGTCTCTGCCAGCCAGCCGGGCATAGCGTGACACTGGCGGATCAGCGCAGTGCCAGGTAGGCGGGGCAGTTTGCGCCACTCAGGCACGTGGAAGGAAAACGCACTTAGACACGAGAAGAACGTGCAAGGGCCACACGGGCAGCGCAAACCACTGTGCCAACCTGTCGCCCTTCGCTACGATCCTTAACTCAATGCGCAGAATGAGAACCAACACCGGGCGCGAACGAGGCCAGCATCACGACGTACAAAGCCGCCCTCACTGACCCGCCGTCTGAACAGTAGTCAGCTGCTGGCGGGCGGGCGGCTGAGGCGCAGAGATGGGTGGCTGGAAAAGGAGCTATATAATAGCGGAAGTAGAATTCACGAGCTTACTTAGACCGCCAACCCCCGAAATGAAACCCAGGCTGTGCCCCTGGATAGTTGGCAAAGTGTGAAAGGCACTATATAATAGATACAGATATTTTATATATGACAGGCAAAATATAATAGACATGGCACTTTTTGATACCCACTGCATGCCCTTGGAAACACTGGACATAAGTTCTGGGTCATCCTGGTGCTTCCTGTCTTGCTATATGGTTGCGAGACATGGACGCTACCAGTGACCTGAGATGAAGACTGGACTCCTTCATGTGTGTCTCTCCGGAAAATCCTTAAGTACCGTTGGTTTGACTTTGTGTTGCTCATGGAGTCCCGAATGAGGCACATGACCTGCATTGTGAGGGAGCGTCAGTTATGGCACTACAGTCATGTGGCACCATTACCCGAGGATGATCCAGCTCGTAGGACCCTCATTGTTGGGGACCAGAGTGGGTGGACCAGGCCAAGGGGTCGCCCACATAACACCTGGCTGCGGCAGATAGAGGGTGGGACTGGACCTCGTGTCTGCCTGGGGGGTTGCCAACCGGGATCCCGAGTTGTTTCGTCGTGTGGTGGGTGCAGCACCACGCTGTACCAGTGCAGGCTCCCCAACTTGACTTGGCATGACTTGACTGCATGCCCAACCTACCTGGAAGGGGGTCTCTCTCTGGACTGCCTTTCCTGAGGTTTCTTCCATTTTTACCCTACAAGGTTTTTTTCTTTGGGAAGTTTTTCCTCTTCTCCTTAGAGAGTCAAGGCTGGGGGGGCTGTCAAAAGGCAGGGTCTGTTAAAGCCCACTGTGGCACTCCTTGTGTGATTTTGGGCTTTACAAAAATAACTGGTATTGTTTGTGAAATGTACTATAAAATACATTAATAGATGTGAAAGGCGCTATATAACAGATATACAGGGAGGGAGCGGGGGGTCCGCAGGCTCGTCCTCCATGTAGCGCCTTTCATAACACCAGATGCTCATTCCAAGTTCCCGTCTCACTCTGTTTGCCTTCAGCTGGCACTGGTGCTGTGGATGACGAGTCGTGTCGTGTCACTGGGTGCCAACTTCATTCCCCAAGCCCCTCTTTGCAGGTCATTCTGGGAAGTTTATTCCGCAGCTCTTATGCACAGTTTGCTCTTTCCTGTGTCAGGCGCTATATAAGATGACAAGGAGCTTCTTGGCTCTTTTCCTTCCTAACACAATTTGCTTTAAACGCCCAAAGTGCTGTTGCCTGCTCTCTGAGGGCACCCAAAGGTAATGTTGCTGGCACCTCCACCCACGCAGCTGTGACACGAATGAGCTTGTTTAGCCCCGTATGTTGGGGGGTCCCACATGGGCTCATGGGCAGTAGCACTCTGTGATCTTTGTGCCCCCCCCACCTCAGATCACCAAAAAGTTATTTGATGCCCAGAGGCCCAAAGATGGCACAGAAATCCCATTCGCCAGGAGTAAGTCTGCCCCCCATTCAGTCCACAGCCCTCTGAATTGCTCACAATGCTGTGCTTGTTTTCTGGTGCCAGCTGCCAGGCTGAGCAGAGGAGCACTTCAGCTGAAATGCCAACTACAGGTGCCATCAGTCATCTTTATTGTTTATAAAGGAACAAAGCAGAATGTAAAGACTCGGACCGCCTATCCCAATAACACCCAGCTGCCCATTGTGTCCCACAGTTCATCTGTTGCCATCACTGGGTGGTTGGTTCACGGGACTTTGCCCCCTCTGGAATATCTGCTGCATGGTCAGCTCTCGCTCCGACTCCAGTGGGCGTCTGTGGCGGATGTAGCGGGCTTTGCGGGCCTCATGTAGGGCCTCGGAGAAGCTGGGCAGGACGTGGATGGTGCGCAGGTGGCCGTCGGGCGCCATGACATTGGGGTCAAAGCTCAGGCTGCTGACAGGTGATGAGGGCTCTGACCGGACTTCCTGTAGAACCTCTGAGTCGCCGGTGCCCTCCTCATGCCCAGCGCTGTCTGTCTCGGGCTCCGCCTTCCCTGGGTTGATGAACTCTTCGACCCGAGCCTGCAGGGACCTAAAGGTGCAGAGGAGAAACACCCAATGAGATGGCAGCGTAGCGGCAGACAAGGAGGCTTATGGGCCAAGCTGATGAGGAGCTTACCTGTTGGCACTGCTATTAGTTCTGGGTACAGAAGCCTGAGTGCCAGCCAGCAAGGCCCGCATGTGCTGGCGCTGCAGAGGCTGGGTTCCTGGGGTGCAGCTGCTCTTTCCACTCACAGCACCTGCAGCAGGAAAACTGAATGTCAGCTGGCATGATGCCAGTCACCCACTGAATTGGCGCCCACCACTGGTGCTTGGACTCACCCTGTCTGAGGCGCTGCAGGTCCTGCTGGACGTGTTTCTGCTCACGCAGCATGTTGTTGAGGTGGTAAAGCCGGGCATCCTCCAGCTGCTGCAGCCCATTTGCCAGACGAGCCTGTGCCTGACGGGCATCCCGTTGCTCACCATCAAAACGTCGTGTCAGCCCGTCATTAGTGTTCTTGCCACGTGAGCGCTGCATTCTGGGAAACAAAGCCAAATAGATGTGAGGTCGAACTTACTTGACTTAGCGCCTTTCGTCAGGGCCAGGGTGAGCCATTGGGTATTAAGTGGGCACACTGAGAGTCGGCTGGGTACCATGCAACAAAGTACCATTAGGGGGCAGCACCAGAAAGCAGCCATGTGTTAGGACCGTTTTATATAGCGCCTTTCTCAGCTAGAGCCTCCATAAGAACCTTGAACTGTGGATGAGCTGGGTGGTCTTCATGCACTTAGTGTCACTTAGGGGATGAGAGGCTCTACTGTCATTAGCAGAGCTTCATGTTATATAGCGCCTTTCACAGATCTGAACAGTAATTGGTGGTATTGCCAGCAGTGTGTTGTGACCCCACCTGGTGATCACAAAGAGGAGAGAAGACGAGACACCCACAAGACCAAATGCCACATATGCCAACACAACCTCGCATGCCCACTGTGTTGTAGCCCCTCCCACAAGATGTCACACATCTGCTAGTTGGCGGCGGGATGAGCGGCAGTCAACAGCAGCCACCTGAGGACATGTTGGTGGACAGGCTGTCAAGTTCAAGAAAGATAGGGGGGCCATCAGAGGACAGGAGGACGAGGAGGCTGACCATTGGAATGGCAGGCCAAGCAGGTGACAGGGACAATGACAGGCCGCTAGTGTTGAGATGCCTGGCAACCCCTCTGACAACAAGGATGAAATGTTGACCACAACTGGGACATCACTGAGTGGTCAAAGAACACATTGAGGAACCTGGAAACCTGGTGGGCACACCATCTGAGGAGGAGGAGGAGACGGTCTAGTGGCATTCGCAGGCTTGGGACCCCCTGAAGTGTCATGGCCAAAGGGATGGAAAAGATCCAACTGGAGATCTTAGGAATATTGGACAGTGGTGATGCAGCCTCGAGTCTGGCACACTAGTCTGGTGGTCCTCATTTTACAAAGGCTACCAAAGGCTGACACTTCTCAGCCGGGACCATACTGGAATGGAGACTCCGTCCTGTGATTGAGCCAAACGCACCAGTGGGAGTGCCAGGCTGGCAGTGGAGCAGGAGACCAGCACTTGGGCCTTCTACAGACACACACATGAGTCACATGCTCATCAGCGGGCTCTCCAATACTTTTGTGTTCTGGGGCTGCTGCTGGGCACCATTTTGGGTTGGTGACTGTGACATTCAATTCTGTACAGGGAGGCCTCTTGTCTTGTCCAGTTGGCCATTTCCATGGGTGTGACAGGGAGAGCCAACTGGGCCTCAGCGACTTTATTATTATTATTATTATTATTATTCTTGAAGTTTAAATGCCAGGCTCAAAGACCCTCCTATTTATTCTTCATATGCCCCTCTGGAGTGGCGCTATATAAAATGGCCAGGTGACCTCCAAGTAGGAAAGCAATTGTACTTAGATGGTGATCGCGTAGAAAGGCGCTATATAAGACCCACACAAAGAAATGCAGACTGTGCCCCGATAAAATGTCAGCTCCATAAATAGTGAAGGCCTGACGTTAATCGGGCACGACCTCCGCCCCTTGCCCTCGGCCGCCCCAGGTGGGGGTTCAACTGAGTATATCCGCCGGTCAGAAGACCCGTCACTGGGGTACTCGGATTTTATTACGATCAGGTACTGTGGCGGAGGGGTTGTAGATCGGGCCGATGTGTGGGCGTCATTAGCGAGTGGACTGGGCTATAATAGAGCCTTTCCTCGTTGTATCCTCAGTACGCTGAAGGGCGCCTTATATTCGGGACCCCCTATCCATGACCGGCCGTTTGAATGGCAGAACGAGAGACGAAGAGCGCGTGGCTTAACGGCTCCGACCGAGGACCGCACACCAGCCGGGCTGTGCGTTCAGGACACACGGGAGGTTAGGAACCCTGTGGCCGCAGGGACATGGCTGCTGTTGCCACGACGGCCACCCACCGTCTGTGCGGCTCTCACTGTGTCCCCTTTGTCTGAACGGGTTTATCCACGGGAGCTCCCGTTTTCTTCCTCTGCTTAATAAAAATAATAATTCTTTATAATTATATTGTTATTTCCCAATGACAGGCGGATTGGACAGCAACGGGTGCGCCGCCGCCCCGTCCAGGGTGTTCTGCTTGGCTCCCTAAAGCTCTGAAATTCTGGACGGATGCGCGACTCTTTAAATGTCGCCGTTTACTTGAGACTTTGATTCGCCGCCTGAAGCCCCTCCGTTGACTCGGTTTGTGATCCTGAACGAGCGCTGACAGTGAAACTGCACCATGACGGTAATGTGGTGGTGTTCCCACCGGGAAGGCGCTATATAACATGAAGACTTTTTTCACTTTGCTGCCCCTTAAAGTCCGTCGTGCTCAGCAGGGTTGGCTGCCCGTGGCTGCTCGCTCGTCCCTGCTGTTCAGTCCTTTGTGCCCACACACTGAAGCGCCAAAACCCGCCCAACCCCGCCATACTCCTGCACCCCTTCTTTTTCGTGACCCCCATATAAACCCCCCCTTAAACTCAACCCCACACGCACCTCGACTCTCTCGGCTCTTCAGATCTGCGCCGCCTCACCGCATCTTCCTCCTGCCAAAATCACAGCAGTCCGGCCGAGCCCGCGGAGTGGGCGTGTCCGGCACTCATCTAGCCCCTCCCACTACCCCTCGTGCTTCGGGGAGTGCGCGTGTCTGTGTTAGTCGGGGGTGTTGTGGGTCGGTGCGTTTTTGAGCCATTCTCGGAGCGAAGGGTGGGGTGGTATATGGGCACGCGGGCACAGATGCGGGTCATAAAGTCTGCCGTGTTGGACATCACATCAGCTGCTGCTGCTCTGCGGTGCCCCCCCCTCATCCGCGCCCTCCACGTTTGGCAGCGGGTGATGAGCACGTCTGTCGTGTCCCAGGGAGCGGCGCTGTCCCGTCTCCAAGGGGCCCGTAGCGGGAGGCACACAACAACAAGACAATAGAGCGCCCCGGCCGGTTCTGCCAAGAATTTTCGTGGCCGCGGAGGCTCTGAGGTGAGAAGCGGCATTTAGCCCCCCACCCCGTGACAGCAAGCCACGAGCACCCTTTGCCCGAGCCCCTGTTCCACCCGCGCCCCTCAGCCTCCGGTTCACCCCGCACAGCCCAGCTGAGGTGTAACGGGAGGAAGAAACGCGATCTGCCGGGCCGAGCGGTTACCATGACAACGTGACGCCTGTTGTCTGCACGGCGCCGATGATCAGGTGACGAGGAGCCCCGGGCGAAGTAGGCAAGGGAGCGGCCACCTGGGGTGCCCCCTACTGGGGGTAATCGGCTTCAGAGGCGACACACACACACACACCGCGGAGACCCCAAGGAGAGCTGCCATCCCGATCACCCCTCAGCCTGACTGATGGGGGGGACGAGAAAGCCCGTGAATCAATCGGGGGAACCGCCATTACCGCAGCTTCTTATCTGGCAGCAGGAGTTGGACGAGGATCACAACGCCCAGAAGTGCACCAGTGGAGCTCTTTTCTTAATTTCTTATTATTTCAGAGCTTTGCGCATGTGAAAGGCGCTATATAAATACATTTTATTATTATCATCTGTCCAGATACGTCAGTCCAACGTGTCTTGGAAGGTTCAATGGGCCAAACAGGTCGGGTTTCTGGCCCTCTCATTCTGGGTCTGGGTAAGCGCTGTGGGCAGGACGGGCAGGGTGGCAGGAAGTGTCTGCCATTCATTGGGATTTTGAAAGGACTGCAGGATAATCTGGGGTGTCCAAATGTGGCATCACATGGACAGGGACAGATGTGGAGTCCTTGACTAGAGGGGTCAGTGTGTGAGAAATCAGCAGGCGACCTGTGCAGACATGGAATGGTGAGAGGGTGAAAGTTTGAGGACACCAGTGGTGATGATGAGAGCCATAGTCTGGAAATACCAAAGTCTAACTGCCAGGTGGGCATCCACATGCCTAGATGGGCACACATGCCAGCCATGGTCTGGAGCAACAGAATGAAATACCAAAGTCTAACTGCCAGGTGGGCACCCACATGCCTAGATGGGCACACAATCAAGGGAGGACTGGGCATGTCTCTTTCTGGCCCCCTGTGTAGCTTGGCCATACCCCTTTCTCTTCCCCTAGAGGGTGCCACATGATCCCCTCACTTGCAGATGTCCTGGTGCCCACAGAGGTCTCCCCACCCTGTACCACTAAGCCACATGTTGGCATCTCTGAGAGTGGCACTATAAGCAGGGGGCACAGATACAGCTGATGGGTGGGTGCGTTTTTGTTCAGTCTCTTGATTGGCCCAGTTGCTTGACTGGAGGTCTGATGCTGGTCTGCAACATCCATTCTGAGGCCAGCAGGGGTGACCTGGTGACAGCAATGCCAGCTCCACAGTGATCTGAGACTCCACATTGGCCGATCATCACAACACTCACTGTTAGGTCACTGTCATTGTCACCGTCGGGTATCTTAAGGAGGTCAGCGTCAAGAAGGGCATATAAATATGAGGGTACTACTGGCACACCTGGGAGAAGAGAGGGGGCAGAGAGAGAGAGAGAGAGAGAGAGTGGACAACCTGAAAAGTCACAGGCCCCCCAAACCTAAAATATCGAGTTGAGCTGGCAGACTGGGGGTCTCCATCAGAGGAATCTGAAGATGGTCTACATGGAGAAGTAAAAGGGGGCTTTGTAATTTGGGGGCTTTAAGTTCTGCTGATGTCTCCAAGGGTCAAACTTTATCTGATATGAAGTTATTCCTGTTAGTAGGGAAATGTCACCGTCTGTCCACTCGTCTGTCCACTCGTCTGTCTGCTGTCCTCCCCCACCTCTCCAGGGTGGGCTGTTTGACCTCTCAGGTAATTCGTTGTCAGCTTGACTTTCAGCAAACAATCAACATGTCGCCCACCCAGGTGACGCCGACTCTATGTGGGGTGACTGAGGGACCCCCGTTTCACTGGGCAGGCGTCTCTTTCTTGTTTCCAGGACTTTCCTTTATGCGTTTCAACTGTTTAGTTGTTTTAGCTCATTGTATTCTTTTTATTGATCCAATTTTATATTGTAATGTTTTATCTCATTTACGTTTATTCTTCTGTTTGTTTTGTCATTGTAGAGCACTTTGTGTATTTTGCTCGAAAGGCGCTCTATAAATAAAGAAGTGAAGTGACGTGAAGTGAAGTGAAGATCTGTACAATCCACGAAGGGGCTTTATAAATCGGTGAACGTCTACATTGAGCCCGCTCACCTTCTCTGTGGTGGTCCGCACTTCACAAATAACCCCACCTGCTCGCTGAAACACAAACACGATAATCCAATTTATTTCTAGCATGAAGAAGACAGAAGATGGCTGTGAGTGAGTCGTGCGTGCGCGCGCGTGTGTGTGTGTGTGTGTGTGGACGGCGGCACAACCCAAATGATCAGAGGCAGGCAGCTTATGAATTCTGATCTTTTTCCTCTCCTTGTGGAACTTCTCGTGTTTGCACCGTGGGGTTTGTTCGCTCACAGCTCGTCCACACTGGCCCACCACCACATGGGAGACCCTGCTCTGTGCCTTGTCGCTGGATCTATGAAGAGAAACCCCCAAAGGTCACAGGGACACCAATACTGGGACACATGAGTGGCCTTTGTCCCCTCTGTTATCAGCTCTCAGAATCAGAGCAGGGCACTCACAGCTCGGGTGCAAGTGACACTTTGGTCCTTTCCTGGTTGGCCATCTCCACACACGTCCAAGGGTCTTCAGCACACTTTCTTCGCCTTTGGCTGCCCCTTCTGGTTGAGGCTGGCACTGCAGTTTCTATTTGAGCTTTTTATCACATAATGTTTAATATAATAATACATCATTACAGGCCGACATCACAGCAGCGTGGGTGTGTCCACCACTCATTGGCCCCTCCCACCAGTCGGCCCCCTCATCTTTTGAGGAGTGTGTGTTTCTGTGTGGGCGGGGTATGTGGGCATAGGGGCACAGATGCGTGTGAGGTGCCACTCAGCCACCATTGCAGTGCTGCTACTTTAAGGTGCCCCTCCACGGTTGGCAGGGGGTAATGAGTGCATCTGTCATGTACCAGGGAGCAGCTTAATTAATAATAATAATAATAATACATTTTATTTACAGTATATAGCGCCTTTCCCATGCTCAAGGTAATTGTGTTTTGTAAATAAACACAAAGTTCAAATCTGATGGCACAAGATGGGCCCGAGTTCAAAGAAGATTGGAAAGCGCGGAGAACATTCAAGTAATTCCAGTCTGGTGGAACTGGCAGCAGGTGAGGTATCACAAATGGGTATAAAAGTGGCATCGATTAAAGGCCCAGTCTTTGCCAGAAAGGAGGGGTTGTGGCTCGCCGTCAGTTCAGAAGGCACATAAGATGACTCTGAGACGTCTCGGTGTGTGAAGGGCACGGTGGAATGCCACCACCGAATGTATGAGATCTTCAAGCCCCGAGGTGGCAGAAACCATCAGCTTACAGTGAGGCTTAACGGAGAAGAGCAGCCTGGCAGCGTTTAGTTCTCCGGGCCCAAGCTCCTCTCACATGGACCCAAAGATGGCTGCACTGTGTGCTGTGGTCAGAGGACTCCACCTTTCAGCTTGTTTTTGAAAAAGTGACCATCCAAATGGTCATCAGCGTAAGGTGCCAGTGATGGTGTGGGGGGGCATCAGTGCCCGCAGCGTGGCTGAGTTGTGTGGAGGTGAAGGCTACATTGAGGCATATTGTAGGATTTCAGAGAGACATGTGCTGCCATTGAGGGTCAATGCCAGCCCACACTTGGCACATTTGTCGTAGACAGCGACTGTGTGTCATGCCAATCCAGATCTGTGTTTCCTGCAGAGAATGTGTGGCGCATCACACAGAGGAGGACCAGACGACGGCCACCAAAGGAACTCCTGCACTTGGTGTCCTTGGCTCCAAAAAGTGACATGTGATGTGACCCAGTGGCAGACAGGCAGCTGAGCACATCACCGGTTTTTGTTTTTAGTGCTTTTCTGGAAGTGAGGTTTGTGTCGCCGGGCTTTTAGGTGTTTACTGGACTTTTGTACTTCTTTCTGTCCCCACCTGCTTATTCTGAGCTGGCATGGGTGCCCTGTGATGCCCTTTTTATTTTACAGCTTGCCCTTCCCCCAGAGTGGCATTTCCATTTATTTTTGGGGCATTTGGACTTTTAAAGCCTGCTGCCCACCACAAAAACTGCTAGAAAAGACCCCCTGCCCCAAACTGGCCACACCCCCTAGGCAAGCCTGAGCCCAAGTAAATGGAGTCTTTGGGTCTGTCTAGGCCACAAAATGGAACCCAAGCATTTAAAACACTGTGGACACTCCGGCAAACACAGCGGTGGGTCCTACAAGGAAAAAGATCATCATCATCATCATCATTCTTCACATTTATATAGCGCCTTTTCTTACTACTCAAGGTGCTTCAGTGAGTGAGCTGTCAGGTAGTGAAGGGTGGCACAGTTAGCCAGTTAGAGACTGGAGATGATTAGGGGGGCCAGAATGACCAGGCCGTGGTGGACATCGGGGCACACGCTGCGCTTCATGACGAATGCCCAGGGCTCTTTAATGAGCGCAGAGAGTCGGGACCTCGGTTTTACGTCTCATCCACAGGAAGGTGCCATTCTTTCAGACCAGAGGGTATGCGCCCCCTGCTGGCCTCGCCAATACCTGTCCCTGCTCAGAAAGCTCAAAAGAGTGAAAAGGAGGAGGTCGTTGGGCGATGCCAAGGCAGACAAATCCCATAGAAACTCAATCTAACAACACAACCCAAAAAACTCCAGCAATGCAATGCACTGTCCTGCTCAGGACCCCCGTGCCCCCCAGCTCCTATCTGAAGGGCTCCTTTTTTGTCTTCTTTTTCTTATTGTTGCTCTTTGTTTTCTTCTAATGATGTATTATTTTTATTCTGTTCCATTTCTATGCAGTTTCTCTGATGTTTTGTGGGTGGTTCCCCAAGAGGCGGGGCCACCTGTTCGTCACCATTGAGGGACAGCCTCCCCCCTAATGCCTTGTGGGTAATACAGTCCCTCGCTGTCCATTGTGGATGTGTTTGCTGGTTTGGCGACTTCTGCTGCCATCCTATGGATTCTCATTTCTGCACTTTGTGTTCTCAGGATTGCCTAATACGTTTTTTTTTTTTGAGTATCTTGTTATTTTTGCATTTTTTGTTAATAAATCTTCTTTTCTGAAGGCTCTGGAGGAACTCGTCTCTGTTCAAGCTGGAGTTTCACGGTACTCACAGTATTTCACAAGGTCTAAGGCAGTTTTCTGCATTTTGAGGCCTAGAAAGGCATGAAGCCTCCCAGTTTCCTGGGGTCAGGCTCCCCTGGGTGAGACCTACAGTATGTCTGTGGGTTTTCCAGTTAGGCTTCTGCCCTTTATTTTGTGGGTCTCTTTGAAGGCCATTTGAGCGCTGCAGCATTCGCTACTCACGATAATCTCCAAAGACCTCAGCCAGTCAAGCATGGGGACCTTACCACCCAGTCGTTCACAGGAGAACAACAGAACAGAAAATACATCAGTAAAACCACCCTGCACTCTGACGCCCAAAAGGATCTTGTGAGAAGACAAATTCCCCTCAGGGGTTAACAAACTCAATCCAAAAAATAATAAATAAAGAAACAGTTGAGAAAGAATTCACAAATAACTGAAATCATTAAAAAAAACAAACAGTAAAGTGAACAGCCTGAGGGGTCAGCTGGTCAGGCTGCCCAGGGTGAGGCCCATCCCAGACAGGCTGCTTTTCTGGGTCCTTAGACCCCTGAAGAAGCCACTGAGGAGATCTGCAGGTGAGAGGCGGGTTGTGTTCACAATTTGTCTGCTTAGCCTCATTTTCAGGGTCACTTCACGAGAAACGGGGACCCAAAATGACACTTTTGGATTTGACGGCCACACAGACTGAACTTCCAAAAGGCACTGAAGATTTTCATGTTCAAGACATCTCAAGTTGACATCTTCTGCCTGGAGGGGAGGGGATGGAGGGGATTTTTCAGGATGGCATCCGGTTTTGCTATTTACAGGGATATATCTACAGAACATCCATCAGATCACCTCATCTCTCAAACTGCTTGTCTTGGCGAGAGTCAAAATATAAACTGCAAATATAATATAATATAATATAATATAATATAATATAATATAATATAA
>JANRMT010062857.1:50152319-50172975 GCA_026402145.1 Polypterus bichir lapradei | reverse complement strand
ATAATATAATATAATATAATATAATATAATATAATATAATATAATATGTTACTGGCTCTTCTCTTCTGTACCCATGCAACTTGAGAGTGCAAACTGTCCTTGAAACAACTGGCACGGGTGACAATGGCCCTGCACCAGCTGCCAGAAGGAAGAAGACGGACATGCAGCCTGGAGACTTTGTACTTCAGTGTGGTAAAAACTCCTCAGACGGGCACTGAGAAAACCAAAGCACTGGCACTGCCATGAAAGAGCAGATATTTCTGAGCATCACAGGAATGTTCCAACAGAAAGCTGGCCCAAGTGAGCCCACCTGGAGTGGGCATAAAAGAAGACTGAAATGCATTTGGAGTTTAAAATGGCACAGTAGAAACTGCTCAAGTGACTGGGACTGGGAAAATTCTGCAAAAAAAAAAGCCCCCCAGAATGTATTCCACCTGGCATTGGCATGTAAAGCCATGGGGAGGGTATTAGGTGTTCATTTGGCATTTAATAAATACTGCAGAAAAGGTACTCAGATTTGCAGGATTTGCACCCAAAAATCACAGCTGCGCATTATGCGAAAATTTTAAGAAAACTTTGTGCAAAATTCACACAATGCCACGTGTCTGTGGGCAAATAAAATAAAATTAAATGTAGCAGGAGGCCAGGTAGGCAGTGGCATACATTATGTTTAGCAGACCACATCTAATGCTCTATCTACCATATGGTGCCTTTCACTCAAATTCTCAATTTTAAATTGCCTTTTACTCAATCTATCCCACTACCATACTGTATATGGTGCCTTTCACTCTGTTGATCCATTCAGTTTATTATATAGTGCCTTAAAATACTGGAAAAAAACAAATAAAAACAGTTGAGGTACCAGCAGGGTCGGCCCATTTAATTGACAGAAAAAGTAAAAAGGGTGCAAAACAGAAATGGCTCAAACAAAAGTAAAAGCCCTTCTCAGCAGTCGGCTCTCTTCAGATTCAGCTTCGACAATGAAGACCCCCTTGCAGCGCTTTCTGGATCTTTATAGTGGCCTTCTGGAAGAGGCGGAGCTTCAGAGGACATGGAAGTGACTTTATTGTTCTGCCAGCGGGCATCTGCTGAACTGCAGGTCAAAGGGCAGATGGTCTTTAAGGACAGCACCCCCTTCAACTTCTTTGGCTCTCTGAAGATGCCCCCTATAAGCACTTGTGCTCGACACGACCCGTGATATATTTATATAGTGCCTTTCCTATCTTTCTGTCTGTTGAAGTATTTTTTAAAGTAGGCCTGCGCAGTCACGTCCCTTAAGTTCAGTCCAGTGGACTGTGACACAGTGCCACGGACGGTCACCTCTAATACTCTCACGGCCACCCAGTTACAAAGACGACCCTCCGACTTCTCGTTTTCTTCTTAGGGCGGGGCTGAAGGCGGTCGTTGTTTTAGCAGCCCACCCTCTTAACGCCTAACCTTTGCATTCCAACGACGGGTTTTCACGGCTTTCCAGTAGTAAACTCAGACGAGACCCCCGACGCCGTTTTTATTCAAGATCAGCACTGCGTTCATGCTGGCGGCTGCTCGCTTTTATTCTCTTGATTGCCCCCCTTAACACTTTGTGGACGGGACGCCAGTTCAATCGCCACCAGGTAGCTCACCTGCACGTTTTTTTCTTTTTTTTTTTCTTGTTAGTTTAAGTCGTCCCCCCCCCCCCCGCCCCTTCAACTTTTCGTCACCTTCTCCCGTCCCCCTCTGTTCTCCGATTACTTTGTTCCCACGACTACAGCCGCCAGCTCGGCCGCCTTCCAGCTCTCCCCTCTCCGCTCCTCTCCGCTCCGCTCGTTTCTCGCCCCCCTCACGCACTCCGTCCTCCTTCTCCTCCTCCTTCGTCTTTTTGTCGCTCAGCCCGCAGAGCCGCGTGTGGTGGGGTCGCGAGCCGGACACGGGACGGCAGCAGCCGAGCGCCGGAACGGCCCATCCGGACATCCACACCGGCATCACCCGACACCGCCGTCACACCTGGTGACGTCAGCGCTCCGCCGGCGCCGCTCGCACGGAGGGGCCGCCGCCGCCCGCAGGTATCCGAAGGCCCCCCGAATGCGGCGATGAGACGGCAAGACAAGGAGATCGCGCGCGACTCGCCTCCACGAGGTCCCGCCCGGGGTGTCCCGCGGCTGGCCGCATCATGCCGTGCCCGCGGTGCCCGCCGCTCACGCTGCCGCTCGTGCTCCTGCTCCTCCTCTGCGGGCACTCGCCGCTCGCCCTGGCCATCGCGGCCGGCTGCCCCACGCCGTGCACCTGCGACGACCAGCTGGTGGTGCAGTGCTCCGGCCGGCGCCTGACCGAGATGCCCCCCGACATCCCGCTGGCCACCCGCCAGCTGCTGCTCTCCAACAACCGCATCGCGGAGCTGCCGCCGCTGCGGCTCAACTACCTGGCCGACCTGACCTACCTGGACTGCAGCAACAACTCGCTGGCGCAGCTCTCGGACGCCGCCTTCGTCAACCTCAAGAAGCTGGCCTACCTGGACCTGTCCTTCAACGATCTGGAGCAGGTGGACAACCGCACCTTCCAGCCGCTCGAGAGCCTCGTGGTGCTGCGGCTCACCGACAACCCGCGGCTGCGCCAGGTGCCCGGCGACGCGTTCGTGGCCAACACGGCGCTGCAGGTGCTCGACCTGAGCCGCAACAACCTGAGCGCCCTGGAGATCGGCGCCCTGCTGCAGCTGCCCACCCTGCGCTCGGTGGCGCTCAGCGGCAACCCCTGGGAGTGCGACTGCGACGTCGAGGACCTGTGCCTCTGGATGCAGCTGCAGGGGGCCAAGTTTCAAGGTGAGGGGGGGTCTCTGCGGCGGCGGCTTTGACCTTAAGCGATCTTGTCGGGGGATGGGGGCGTAGCGGTTCAGGCTTTGGACTTTCAACCCACTGCCACCGACTCGGGGTGACCCCGAGCGCGTCACTTCACCTGACTGGCATAAAAACAAAAGAAACGGAAGCGACTGAGTGTCACGTCTTCCAAAGGTCTGCTCAAAATTGTAAAGTCGGGAATGGCCTGTCGAGGTGGGCAAACAGGGAAGTGCCTCGACCCCTCAGGGCATTTCAGAGGGGACCCCTGGTTTAATCTACACGGTAGGATAACCTCCACTCCCCTGTGGTGGGCAGCAGAAGCTGAAACTCTAATGCCAGGTATGTGAGGTGGCATGTGCCCCATGGCAGAGCTGATAAGATGGTAGTGCCCTGGGGCCGAGGGGCTTTACTGTTCATGCTGGTGAACCAGAATGCTTCACTCAGACTGTTGGGGTCGGCTCGCTGATGGTGGTCTTTGTAATTGGGTTTAACTGAACTTCACTGGCACCGGGGGGCTTCTTCATTTTTTTTTTGTACATATTCTACTTGTGTCTCTCCAGGATGGCGTAGCACTGAGGGGTGAAACTCGGGCGCCGACATCTGTGATGGCTGCGTGTTGTCATTAACCGCTATCCACTCTTCGGGTGGCCGGCCAGCCTCAGTTCTTTCACTTTCCTGGTCTGGGGGTCTCTTAGTGCCTCAGTTTCATTTCTTGGTTTATTGATGCATTGAATGTGTTTTTATAGCGCCTTTAAGTGCACTTAAGCAATTATATTTTTTTACAAGTGGTAACAACAAGATCCCCTGCCATAGAGATGTGCCCCTGGCATTGCTGGCACCTGAGAGTGGTCCTCACGTGGTACCCATATGAATAGATAATACAGAATAATGTAGATGGGACCACCTGGATGATCTCATTAAAAGAGGCAGATCGACAGGGGACACGAGCAGAGTGACAGCTGGTGGCCAGAGTGGTCCACCCCCACTAAGATGAGCCTTTTAACGGGGACAAATTTCAAAGTGACCAGTAAGGCTACTGGTGGTGGACATATGGGCTTCAGTTCAGTCTGCAGAGGGCACAGCAAAGGTGGCACAAATGACAAACACTGTAAAGTGCCTTTCGTCCCAAAGTGTATTCCAACTTCACAGACACCATGCGGTGACTTACTGAGGGGTCACATGTGAGGGCTGAACCAGCGAGCTGGCAGGGTCACCACACCACACTGCCTGCCCAGTAAGGGGTTCAGCGGGTCCAGGGTGGAATGAGTGGCACAGAGGGGTCACACTTGGGGACAGTAACCTCCGTCCTCATTGACATGCCCCTCTGGCACACTGGGGTCTGATGAAATGCGGTGTCCTGCGGAGCGTAGACAGGCCAGCGGGAGGTGGTGGCCGCAGTCCAAGTGCTTAAAGGTCAGATGAAGAGTCGAATTTTCCGGAGTGCCCGTCTGGAGATGAAGTCACCTACTTGTGGGGAATGAACTTGTGACTTTCTGGTTTGCAGCCCACCACCTTTGCCTCCAGAGGGCACATAAATAACAGACAGACCCCTGCTTTACTGTTAACCCCTGACTGCCAGCCCTGTCACATGCCACCCAGAGCGCAGGGGTCTGTCTTTGTGTCAAGGACAGTATTGTCCCCCAGCCTTTATTTTGTTGTTCTCGTGATGCCTGGGAGCAGCATGGCTCTGTGCCAGCCCAACAGCCTGGCAGCGAGGTCACAGCAGCTGGCTGTCTCCCCACTCAAGTCAAAGGACATCGTCAGGGACACGTCCTGATTGAGTCCATCTGAGAAGGGCAGAGTTAAAAATTCATAGGCTTTGTAACCGCAGCTCTGGAGCCGAAGAGGCCACAAGCCTCAGGTGGGAAATCCGTGATGAGAGACGAGACGCGGCGGGTGACGGTGACCTTGCTGCAAAGGGTCGAGAGGGGAGGCTGTGAGATACCAAGGGACAGCAAAGGGGGGACAAGGGGACAGGCACGGTAGAAGAGAGAGAGCAGGGAGCACCACTCAGACACAACCACCGACTGTCCACGTGACACCAAGTGATGTCACTCCCTCGAGTCGTGTGCCTTGGTATGCCTTGGTATCTTCTGTCGAGTTCTGGGAGCACATTAATAAACGGGCCTCTGCTGTCACCGTTATTGTACACCTGTGATATGTGACAGTTGTGACACTGAGAGGGAGTCACACAGCAGTGACCTTTTCATCCAAAGTCCCAGTATGACACACTGCCCCCCTGTCACACCTGCTGTCAGATGGTGATTGAGTGCCATGGGGAATTGAGTGGGTGGAGTCAAAAGGCCAACAAGGGGGCGGAGTCAGACAGCTGACATGGGAATTGGTTCTTAACAATGGGGTCAACTCAGAGAGGTGACAATGCAGTTCAGTGGGTAGAGTCAGTGGGTGGCATGGAATTGGCGGGGGGGGGGGGCACTCATACAAGTAACCTGTGATTTGGGTCCTAACTTGGGGGGCGGGGGCTTGACAGCTGACATTAGGGGGTGATAAAAAGCGACTTGTCTTTTAAAGGGGGTGGAGTCAGACAGCTGACGCAGGATTGGGGGCTTATAAAGGGGGTGGAGTCACATGAATCAGCAGGTAAAGTAGCCTGTCCTGGAAGGGTCATGTGCCACCAACTTGTGCAATACCTGCGGGACGTCCACTGTCAAGACAAACTGTGGGGGCACAGCTGAGCTTCCAACCCCCTGGCACTTGGACTTGTGGTCATCGGTCTGCTTGAGTACCGAGTTGGGGACGTGACAGCCGTTGGTCAGACTCCGCCTCCCCGTGATTTGTCGGCACCCCCAACAGTCGATAGGGCAGCCGCCCGCACTGCTCTGGAAGTGTGTGGTCAGCCCGAGGTCAGAAGGCTATTCATACAACTATTGAGGGTAACCACTGGGCTTTGTGTGCCAGTGTGGGAGACCCCGCCTTGTGCCCACCCTGTTTGGCCTTAGTTTTATAGCGCCTGGCTGGTTTACTGTGCTTAAGGCCTTAATTAAAGATAAACCCTGGGTGTGCACGCACTGAGGGGCCACTAGGGGGAGAGTTTCAGGGTCTACATGCAGCAGTGTATGGCAATGGCGGGGGGGGGGGGTGTCAGGCAGACGGGTGGGTCAGAAGACCAAACACCCAAGGACTGGGAGGGGCCGGGGAGAGGCATTCACTGGGGTGAGTGGTGGGCACAGAGGCCGTCGAGGGGCGGTTGTTCGCTTATCGACCCTCACGATATCCTCTTCCTCCCGTTCCCTCTTGTCTTCCAGATGAAGTCAGCACGGTGTGCCGCGGGCCGGAGCTGTTGAGCGGGAGCCGCCTCTCCGAGGTGGGCATGCAGCTGCGGGCGGACTGCCACCAGGGCCTGGACCACTGGGACTACCTGTTCTTCTTCTGCATCGGCTTCATCATCTTCTCAGGGGGCACACTATCGGCCTGGGTGATGGGGGTGCTCATGGTCTTGTACGACCGCTACGAAAAAAAGCACCAGGGAGGCGAGGAGGAAGAAGAGGAAGAAGGAGGTGGAGATGGGGGCTCAAAGCGGGGGAGCCAAGAGGGGCTGGAAAGCAACGGAGACCTGAGCAAGACCGCCTTGTAGCTCTGCCTTTCCGCCGTCACTCTGCCTTAAGATGACTTCTTGCAGGGAGTCTGCCATGATGGTGAGGTGGCGCAGCAGGGACATGGACGAAGGGACGCAGATGCACACTCAGGAGGGGGGCAGCCGGGCGCTGGACGACACGGCCAGTGAGCGGAGGGACGTCGCAAGGTTGTTTGGACACAGGGGGCTCTCGGGGTGACGGCCTTGCCTTTCCGCACACATACCTGCTCGCTGGGTTTGACTAATAAAGTTCTGCCAATGAAGCGTGTGAGGGGCGAGTGTGTTGAGTCGTGTCGACCATGTCGGTGCCCACCTGCGGGCCTTTCGTGCCAACCTTGTCCCTGGCCCAGGTTGAGGGTCATGAATACTGCGGCAGTGTCCACACGGGAGCACAATCTCCATGGGAACCTGAGGCCTTCCGCTTCAAGGGGGTCTCTGGGGGAGCAAGTCCACCAATTATATGGGCCGTCGTGTGGGTGGGATGCCTGACACCCAAACCCGTGGCAGTGGCCTGCATTATTGAGCAGGACGATGAATAAGTAAGGAGCAGTGAAGCAGATCGCACCGGACCGACACGGTGGCACGTGTGGTGACGCGTGACAACTGCAGGGTCTTCCCTATTTGATGTTACTTTGTGTGCCTGCCGCAGTCTTGGCCCGGGGGTCTCTGCTCAGTCCAGGGGGTCACCTCCTCATCTGCCTTGGCTTGTTTTGGAAAAGGAGGGCCTGGACGGGAGTGACAGGCACCAGAAAGACAAAGGTGGCATTTCAGGCCGAGTGACATTCCAGAGCTCTTCATACGTGTGACACGACACTCAGAGTGCAAGCAGAGCTGAGGACAGTTAGGTGACGTGCTCAGGGTGGCATCTGAGCCTGCCCCTTGTGCCTTTGAATTCTAGCGTCCTGTCTGCTCCATGAATGACAGCGGCTCAAGTGGGTGCAGGTGACATTCAGAAAGAGAATGTGGTGGCTGTGTGGTCCAACTGGTAAGATGGCATGAGCCACAGAAAGAGAAGACAAGCCGGAGCAGTGGGTGACACTCAGTGCCAAAAAATACGACCCTAAACCCACTGCTGCATACATCTGTCATGGTGACGGCTCCACGATGTCCCACCCAGGACCACTGCTAGTGATGGCCCCGGCCACCTGTGACCTCCAGTGGGTCCAATGTGGCTCCAGAACACGGAGCGACAGAGCAAAAGGAAACCAAGAGGTGTCAAAGATGGTAAGAGGGATGCCACAGCACGGCACCATACTTACAGCGTCACCAACATGCCAAATGCAGTCACGGGACAGAATGAAAATGCAAGAAGTAACCGTAGGGAGAAGAAACAAAAAACGTCAGCAGCCCCAAAAAGCAACTTCACAGGATAGAAAAAAACAAAACTAACAACAACCCACATATGGGACGTCATGGCGACGTGAACACATAAACACCTCTTCTTCTTCTTCTTCTTCTTCTTCTTCCTCTCTCGGCTGCTCCCATTAGAGGCCATCTTGTTCCATCTCTTCCTGTCCTCGTCATCTTGTTCTGTCACCCCCATCACCTGCATGTCCTCTCTCACCACATCCATAAACCTCCTCTTAGGCCTTCCTCTTCTCCTCTTCCCTGGCAGCTCTATCCTTAGCACCCTTCACCCAAAAGCCTCTCTGCTCTGCACACGTCCAAACCAACGCCATTTCACCTCTCTGACTTTGTCTCCCAACCGTCCAACCTGAGCTGACCCTCTAATGTCCTCATTTCTAATCCTGTCCATCTTTGTCACACCCAATGCGACTCTTTAACATCGTTAACTCTGCCACCTTCAGCTCTGTATCCTGTGCCACCGTCTCTAACCCATATAACATCGCTGGTCTCACTACCGTCCTGTAGACCTTCCCTGTCACTCTTGCTGATACCTGTCTGTCACAAATCACTCCTGACACTCTTCTCCACTCATCTTCACCTCTCTTCCACACTCCTCCACCTTCACCAACTCTCCTCCCCTCATCCTCACCACTCCTCTGACCTCTTGGTGGTCCTACTGACCTTCATTCCTCTCCTCTCTACAGCAGATCTCCACCTCTCCAGGGTCTCCTCAACCCGCAATATAAATATATAGTGTGGCCTGCAGGGGGCAACTCACACACCGAGACCCCCCCACATCAGGCACCGCAGCAGGACCAAATGTGAAAAATGAGCCTTTGGACACAACCCCAGGTCAGCTTCATCCTCCATCATTCCCAACTCCGACCCTCCTGAGTAAGGCCAAGACGCTGCTCTCATGTCAGATATGCCATAAAACAAGAGGGTGCCCCTCCGTGGCAAAGCTGCTCTCCAGAACTACAATTCCCACTCAGCCCTGCGGGTGTCCAAATTGGACCAATGCTAGAGGAGCACTGCCACCTACTGTACTGGGGGAATGGCAGTCCTCAGGTGGCAGGCTCCCAAAGTGCATTCATCTTCCAGGGACACGAGGAAGCTGGAGCCTTTCTTAGCAAGTGGGAACAAACCCTGGACAGGATGCCAGTCCATCACAGGGCAACCACCCAGACACAGAGGCACCAGTGGCAAGTTGCACCAAATCAGCACGTCTTTAGACTGTGAGAGAACATGCAGAAGCCGCCTCGTCCGGACAGGGAGATGTATTATGTCTTTATTCAGTTGACACCTTAATCACATCTGAGATACAATTGGCACCATTCCTTGTCATTGTTCCATTTTCAGGGTCTCAGAGCGTCGGTAGCCTCAGGGTCTGAAGTCCAAAGCCTTACCCACTATGCCACACAGCTTCTATATAAGCCCCCTGCTTCGGTATGTGCACCGTCCAGCCAGGTAAGGCCGCACCATCCATCCCAGTCAGAGTGCCAGCCCATCCAGTATATTTAGTGGCACTGCCCCCTTCGTGACATTTCAGCTTTTTCTGGGGCAGATGACGAATGGCAGGTGTTTTCCACCTTTGCAGGTCCTCATAACTAACTAGTCTGACCCAGTGGGATGCCATTGCACTGCCCAGGTGTGCCACACAGTCCTGGCGTAGTTAGAAAGGCCAAAGGGGCTTCACAATGCATTAGTTAAAGGGGGCACACTCCCTTGGGAGTTTTTAATTACAAAGAACGATTCGTCTGGGTCCCTGATAAAGACAGCTGGTGAGAAGATGTCATTCAAAGTGATTAAGACCTGACCTGAGCTGTCTTGGTTTCAGTGCTTAATTCAACCAAAAATAACATTTCTGGAAGATACGGAAGACGTTCGAGGTCCAGTTCATCGTACAAACGACACGAAGCACCTTTATTCTCACCTGAAGCCAAACTTGACAGTGTATTTCTTTTTAATTTCCGGGTCCTCCCTGTTGGAGTTTGCATGTTCTCCTCGTGTCTGCGTGGGTTTCCTCCCACAGTCCAAAGACATGCAGGTTGGGTGCATTGGTGATCTTAAATTGTCCCTGGTGTGTGCCCTGCGGTGGGCTGGCACCCTACCCGGGGATTTGTTCCTGCCTTGCGCCCAGTGCTGGCTGGGATTGGCTCCAGCAGACGACCGTGACACTGTGTTAGGATATAGAGGGCTGGAAAATGACTGACTGACTGACTGACCGAATGACTGACTGACTCCATCCTTGATGCGCTTCCAGAATGCGAGCGAGGCGTTGTGCGCAGGCGTGAAATTCCTTGGCCTCTGCAGCCGGCGCCGCGCCGCGCCCATGTGACTCAGCACGTTCACACTTCCCGCCCACCCTTGCTCGGCGTCAGGACACGCCCACGACGGCGTCGTTAAATTGAGCTCGCTGGCGAGTCGTCACGACGTCACTGAATTCGCTCACAGGTAAGTGGAGCATCAGGTGAAGGTCAAAGGCGCGCTGCACGAATGCGTGACATCGAATGGCCAGCGCTAAGAGGGACCTTAGGAAGTGACCATGACGCGCTACTGCCATTGTTTGACAGGAGGTCGCAGTAGAGAAGTGCAGCTGCCGTGCTGTTTGAGCTTGTTTTAGTCAAGGACAATGGCTTAGTGTTGTATGCTACGGTCACAAAAATGATAAACGCCCTCCTAGAGCAGGCAGACGCAGCAATTAAACCTCCCGACTCCAGCGCGGCTTTATGTTTGGGGCTGCCGTAGGCGTGGCGGGGCGCTGGCTTCTCTTAAGTCCCGATGGCCGCCGGTGTGAAGGGAACCTCCTCGGTGAATTCCCCGCGTTGTTTCGTTTTCTGCTTTCACCGCGTTGCGTCAGTCTGGAAACGCGGTGACAGGCTTACTTACAGTTGGAAGTGACCTTCTGGGTGTGTCGCACGTAGGCCTGATCTCCGGATGGCGAGTCTATAAAGCTGTACGTGCCGGACTGGCCCCGTAGTGAGGAGGGAGTGTGTGCTCGCCCGGAGACCGGCGACCCCCGAAATATGTAAGTGACTTATAAAATGGTGCCCCCTTCTTAGTGTCATGTGTTATTGTCGCCAAGGACTGCAGGCTCGTCATTTCTGGAATAAATTAGCAGGAAAGTGAAGCTCGAGGCCTTGAACTGAAATGGAGGGGCAGACTCGGAACACACTTGGCTTTGCAAAACCCAGCTTTGTGTAGGTGGTGTGGATTTGACAGGTGCGAGAATTTAAATTAAAGATCTTTTGTAATTTGAAAGGTGGATCTTCATTCATGCGTAGAATTGGAACGAGGGTTAAGCCCTATGGGACACCAGGACTGGCCCAGTGTCCATGTCGTTTTTTGCTGACTTTAATAATAATAATACATTTTATTCCTATAGCGCTCTTTTCCTGTGACTTTATGCATTTAGGATCCTTTCATTCTTTGTTCTTGAAGTGGGGAGACTTGGTTGTGTTACTGTCGGTGCCCATGATTGTGTAAGTGAAGGGTAACTAAAATCTTGAGGGTGTGATGGCTGTCTGAGGACCACTTGCTTTCCTTCTTGCTGTTAGCCCCTAGAGTTCTGGGAGATGCCTGACGGCTTCTCGGATGCCAGTGCCACTTGTGATGCGAAACCTTTTTTAAATTGGTGAAGTTAATTTTAATACATTAAAACAATTCTGAGTGACTCCATCTTGAAGAGGTTTGGTTTCTGATTAAGTTTTACAGTAAAGGTGTAATTTTAAAAAGTGTCTGCGTGTTAATTTCAAAGCCAAAATGAATGGAAACGTATAATGCAATGAATACCCTAACGCAACATGAAACCTCATTCTCTTTCCATTATTATGTTTTACTATGGTTAATTACTCTCTGTAATGTAAAACAGTGAAAATAATGCATATGCAACTGTTCCCGTGAAAATAACAATCTCTTTAAATTGTATAATAAAATTAATTAATAAAAAGGGCTGAGCACACCCAGGCTTTCATTATTGCTACTTCTGTCCCATTCTGGAGAGGCGAGTTGTAAATGGTGAGATGAGTCGCTCATTTCTTAATCCCCGGCCCCACACAGCCCTGATAAAGGAACAGCACCTTTGCCCAACTCGCTAATCGAATGTCTAATTTGATGTCCTTTTGAGTGCCCGTCCATCTTCTAGCCAGCAATGGCACATACAGGGCTGTGGATTATGGGAGGCAACTGCACCACCAGCAGAGCTAACAACGTAAAAATTGAGGCACATTTTCAAACAAAGTGGCTGTTTGATGTGTGGATCTGCTCATTTGTTAAATCCAAAATAAAAGTTAGTGTGTCAATGCTTTAAAGCTCAAAGCGCGCATTTCAAGTAAAATGACCGATAAGTGCGTTAACAAAAAAACTCGCGCTGCAGATGCTCAGGTGGAGTCGGTTGTCTCAGCAAACTGACGTTCACGAGTGACGCGTGTGACGAGCGTAGTGAAGACCCACCCAGCATATCGTATACATGAGTGGCACGCTGGCGAGTGTAACGCTGCCCTTCACTTACGATGAACGGACTGCAAGTAACTTCGGTGCATTAATTGTCTACTTTTGGATTTCCGTGTGTGCTGGACGATGAGAAAGTCCGGCGAGTCCTCTGCAAACTGCACCACAAAGGCTGTTGTAGAAGAACTGTCAGTTTGATGGCTTCATGTAAAACGGACACGTCTGATTCTGCATGGAAAGCCTTGAGGTTGAGACAAATGCAGGAAAGGACAGATTTGGACAATTCAAGCTCCAGGAGTTTGACGTGTGAATAATCCAGTACAAGAATTTATTATTATTTTGAAAGCAGCTAATTGTGCAAATCTAAAGCTCACAATCACAAGAGAAACAAACCTAACAGAGGGATTCTCAGACAAATGTAAATGTTGTAAAACTACATGGGAAGCTCTGCACTCGTGACTTTACGCTGTAGGAAGGAAGTAAATAAAGGTAAACGGGTAAATAACATTCCCATGTACGTATACAAAGTACTGCGATGGCAAAAGTGCATTCTTGATCCGATGTAGAAGTGTCGTCATGATTTGAGTTCACCTCTGTTTATGGTGCGTCTTTATGTGAGGGGGATCGTGAACGCGGCTGAGAGAATAAAACTGAATTAAAAAAAAAAAAAGAAGCTAACCTTTACGAGTATCATAAATTACACCGGCTGTTACATTTGATCCCAGTCTGTATGTTTTTATTGTAAAATAGTAAGAATATGAGCAGCTCACTACTCAAAACGGACTTGTCTGGGGTCGAACCCGTGAAGTTTTGATTACCAGTCAACAGTTGACACCGTTGTGCCACCGAAGCGGCCGTAGTAAATGCGTGTCGATGTCGCACCCTAACGTGGCTTTTTTTCCTGCAGTTATATTTTTGAATAAGAGCGCACTTGTTCTGTTATATTTGTACCTTTTGTGAAAGTGTTAATTTGATATTTGGACTTCAGGTTTCACACATTATACACTTCATGTGTACATTTTGTCAATTATTACCAAAACATGAAAAATGTTTCTGTTTTAACAATGTTTTATACATAGATCGTTGTAGACGCGGAACACATGAAATGCAAGTGTTCCAAATAACGATATAGTATTTATAAAAAGTGTCATTTTGCTTGACTTCTGACTCTGTACAACTCTAAGCAACTGACAGGCAGGTAAACAGACTTGAGCTGAGAAAACTGTGCGTGGTGGGGGATGTGATAGCAGGCTGCTTGCTGCTTATTGACACATTAACAGGACAAAAGACGCTGACGGAGAGGTGCGAAGTGATTTCAGGTGGGATGGATCTACAAGTTTTTTCATAGGTGCTGCTAATTCTAGTGTTAAAGAGTTTGTTGTAATTATCCTGAATTATCTTGGATGCCATGCTCGTGTGGGTGCTATCTGGGTGCCCTGGGGTCCTCGCACAGTCCAAAGACGTGCAGGGTGGCTGGACTGGCATTGCTAAATTGGCCCCGCGATGGACTGGCGGCCTGTCCAGGGTTTGTTCCTGCCCTGTGCTAGCAGACCCCCGTGACCCTGTTCAGGTTAGACACTCACTGACTGATTAAGCTCCTTTTTTTTTTTTCTTTTCTTCAGTAATGTCAGAATAAAATGAGAATGCACTTGTCAAGATCAATCGAGTCGCCCGTGATGATGTCATTCTTTATGAAACTTGCAGTGAAATCCCCCCGAAGATCATCACCCCCTCAGTCAGTCAGTCAGTCGGCCGGCTGTTACGCACTAATTCAATTCACAGACTTGTGTAGTTTGGTCTTTTTGAGTGCCAGCGCTGGTTCACTTTCGTCTTAGCTGGGCACCCTCTTGACGGGCGTAGCTCAGGTGTTAAGTTTGTTGTGATTTGAATTTCTGTTATTTTACATTCGATCACAGAAAGTGTTGTCCACTTGAATAATGGAGGTGTGTTGAATTAAAGCCGGAGAGCGGGATTTCTGTTTTGCTGTGGCGTTGAGCGGGTATCGTGTGGTGGTCCTTATCGGACCCTGAACTGCTGCTGTCATGACCCCCAGTTTTCATTTACTTGCTTATTCTTTGATTGAATTTAATTTTTATTGTCATTCTTTTTCTAGAGTAACATGACACTTTTGAATTATTTTAAAACTTGTCAAAGTGATTGGAGTTCATCTTCTGTGAGTGCCGCCCAAGACCACCGCCTAACTGCATATTCGGTACTCGCCAGTGTGTTGCTGTAAAGCAGGGGTGTTGAACTCTGGGCCTGGAGGGCCGCAGTGGCTGCAGGTTTTCATTCTCACCCTAACCCTAATCAGTTTTCACTGCTAATGAACTCCTTTTCCCTTCATTTTCATAGCCCCCTGTTTTTAAGGATTCAGCCCTCTTAGTTGATTCCTTTCTTTATTAAATGGCAGCCAAACAGAAATGAGACGTGAAAGGAGCCGACAGATGAGCAGCTAAACGGGGGCTTCAAACTCCAACCAGATCCTTAATGAGAAGTCGATTCTTGCTGTTAATTAAACCCGTTATTTAACTCCCTGGCTTGTTGCGGCTCTCATTCTGCTACAGCAGACATTTCCAAAACTGTTGCTTTTCTGTTTTTACTAAGAACGCCGTCGTGATGTGTTGGTGACCTGAGTCTTACTGAGACCTTCACCTTCCTTTATTTTCAGATATTGTGTGGTGGGCACAGGTGAGCTGGTCATGTGGTGGCCTATTTTGTGTCTCCTTATTGTTTGGCGGCTAATTAAGGAAAAAGAAACTACTAAGGGGCCGGAGTCGAGTGAATTAAAAAAAAAAGTCATCGGCAGCAGAAAGTGGTCACTAATGAAGATGGCAAGAATGAAAACCTCCAGGCCTGGAGTTGACACCCCTGCTGTTAAGAAACAAATCGTAATGAAGAATGGCGAGGAGCCTCACAAAGCCTTTAAACTCGATCTGGGGGGCTCCATACCTGCAGTCACAGGGGGGCACAGAATTGACGCCGTCCTGTTAAAGAATCGCATTAAGAACACAAAGTGCAGGTCGCTTTACGGTTACAACGCCAGCCACTCTAAAGTACTGTGCCTGATTAATTCAGCTGGCGAGGCCTGTTGGCATGTACATACCAAATGGGTACTCTGGGGGTTCAGACGTGAACAGCTTAGACAGCTGGGACCTTGATGTGCCCCTTTGCCGCCATGTCATAACCCTGCCTGATTTAATTTCCTGTGCCATCCTCGCCCCAGGAGGATTCTGAACTTCCTGATTTACCTGATGAGCCACTTGTGACGTTGCCACAGGCAGTTGGCAGAGGATCTCAATGACAGTTTGACTGCTGCTGCCAAGGTCAGGGCTGTTTTGGGCGTACCTTGTGCCCGTCTCAGGTGGCCTGCCAGAAGTCTGTGCTGCTCCTCTTCATTTGTATGTCTTTTATTTCTTTCCAGTTTCAGAAGCTGCTTTCATCCAGTTCGGCAGTCATGGGGGCTCTTTCTAAGGAGTATGGCTTTGTGGTCCTGACTGGCACTGCCAGCTTTATCATGGTGATGCACCTGGCGTATAATGTCGGCAAGGCGCGCAAGAAGTACGCCGTGGATGTGAGTGTCCGTCTTCCATATGGAGCTTCTGTCTCTGCCAGGTGCTTTCTGATGCGCTGATTTGTGTCCCTCCTTTCTTTTTGAAGTATCCCAAAATGTACAGCGACGACAGCGAAGATGGGAACATGTTCAACTGCGTTCAGCGGGCCCACCAGAACACGTGAGTGCCGACGCTTGGGCCTCGAAGGCTTTGTGGGAGCCGATCGGCTTCTGTTCTGACTTGTCTGCGTCTCCTTTGCAGGTTGGAGCTTTACCCAGCATTCCTCTTCTTCCTGTCGATTGGTGGCATTCAGCACCCTGTGAGTAGTAATGGTGGGAGACGTGGCGATTTATTCTTACGTGTTCTGTGCCCCTCATCTCTGCTTATCAGCTATGCCAGTGGGGTGTGGTGACGTTGCGTCTGATAGCTGGACAGGGTTGGCTGAGAGACCTCCGTGCAGCGGCCCACTGATTTAGCAGTAACAGATGTGACCAAAACGCCAACGATGTGGGTGAAAATGTTTGGAAACCATGAAAGCTGCTGCCGGGGTCCAGTGGCGTGTAGCACAGAGAGGGTTGAAGATGCAGGAATGTCTGATTGAGCTGTAGTGTGTGCCCCTTAGTTGAGAGGCTTGTTAACAAACTGGAGGCTCATTAACGTAAAGCATCAACTTGTTAGACTGCAGGATGCGGGCAGAAAACGGGCAGCTGAGCTGCACTTCTGTACGGACTCCTCGACGGTGGGCTGCACTTCCTTCAGACAGCACACCTTGTACCCTCTGTGACTTTCACGTGGTGCTTTTATTTAGCAGAATCAGTTCAAACTCCCCATTAAAGTAGGACCACTCGATTAGCGGGCACCAACAACAACATTTATTTCTATAGCACATATTCATACAAACAGTAGCTCAAAGTGCTTTACATAATAAAGAATAGAAAAATAAAAAACACAATATGAAAACAAAATAAATCAGCATTAATTAACATCGAATAAGAGTAAGGTCCAATGGCCAGGGGGGACAGAAAAAACAAAAAGAAACTCCAGACGACTGGAGAAAAAATAAAATAAAATCTGTAGGGATTCCAGACCATGAGACCGCCGGCCCAGTCCCCTCTGGGCATTCTACCTCACATAAATGAAACAGTCCTCTTTGGATTTAGGGTTCTCACGGAAAGGCTTGATGATGATGGTCACGTAGAATTCTGCCTTTTAGTCCATCCATCATGTTGTCCACCATGCTGAGTCTGTAAGGCAACCGAGAGCGGCCTGCTGGCATGGAGCTGGGCACCTGCTGGTGACCTCGGCTAGCTGACCTAACGGCCCACCTTCACTTGGTGGTGTCTGCTGTGCTGCCCTGCTTGTCCTCCGTGTCTGAGAGAGTGTGTGTGTGCGTGCGCCCAGCATGACGTTCATGCCCTCTTCTACCAGTCGTACCCACATTCTCTCCAATGTTTTCATTCTAAGCGGATCAGCTAACCTGTGCTGGTACTTTGATTTAAGATCATTATTGGGTGTGGGGGTCCTCTGTGGAGTTCTGAGCACCGCCATACAATACCCCATCAGTGGCATTTGGTCACCTGTGCTGCAGTACATTACAGCTCCATGGAGGAGTGGGGGGGGGTCTTTGTTGTCAGCTCAGAGGGTCTGCTGGTCATGCACTTCATGAAGCTCGCGTCTTCAGCAAAGCTCCAGATTCCTACTTGAGGCCCGGTGAGGATGGGGTGGGCTGTGACACCCCGCAATCCTGAAGCAGATTAGTTGGTACACAGAATTTCTGTCGACGTCAAATGTGCTGCTTACTTGTTGGCTCCTCTCCTTGAAGGTAGGAATTGGCAGCTGGCCTGACATTTTGGGGGTACAGGGTAGGAGGGTGCGAGATGGAGACCCACAGACAGACATGGGTGTAGATTGACTGAAAGGCAAAGGCGCTAATCTTGTATAGAAATGTCTGCATGTTGAGGTGTGTGTGTGTGTGTGTCTGGCCCACGAAGTGCAAGGCTACAGCATGAAGCTCAAAGAAAGCGACTGTCGCCAAAGTGAAACCATCGAGATAAGAGAACCTCACGTAGCCGCTGATACACAAGTGAGGTGACTGAAGTACCAGAATCCGTGGTTTCTTTACAGCCCGGGCTTACGTGGCGTGCGTGTGTACCCACTTATTAGGGGCACTGGACTAGGGTCGGGTCAGGCCGCCTCCGCTCTTCGGAGATGATTGAAACATTCCCTTGAGGCTCTGCTCCATGTTGACCCGACTCCATCCCTCCACTTCATATTCCTGCTGGGAGTCTCCCATTCTACGACTTCCCAAAGGTGCGCTGCCTGGGGAGGCCACTGAGGAATACGGAAGTCCTTTTTGTGTACATGAGGTGACGTGGTGTGTTGTCATGCTGGAATTAGGCGTTCGAAATGGGTGACTTGTAACCCTGAAGGGATGGATGCACGTGGTGGGCAACATTGCTCTAATAGGCTGTGGCAGTGAAGCAATGATTGGCATCAACCAGCACAAAGTGTGTGTGTGTGTGTGTGCCAGCCAAGAAAACCGGAACAAAACCACCAGTCTGGAATTTTGGTACAAGGCAGGTTCTCGGATTCATGCTGTTGGCCCCAAATTCTGACCCTTCCATCTGTGGGCTTCAGCAGACAAGGAGATTCGTCAGGCCAGGCTGCGCTTTTTATCCAGATTTCAGTTGCACAGTTTTGGTGAGCCTGAGCTGACTGGAGTGGAGCCCACTGTGCGATTCAGCTGCTGCTGCTGTTGTGCATTGTGGGATGCAACTCTGCACACCACAGTCCTACGGAGTGGTTACTGGTCTGAGTTATTGTAGTCTTGCCGTCTTTGTTTGAACCAGTCTGGCCATTCTGCCCTCAACAGAACTGCCGCCTCCCCTGATTGAGTCCACTCTCTAGAGACCACCGCATGTGAAAATCTCAGAAGTTACAGAAATACTCACAGCAGCCAGTCTGGTCAACCCCGAGATGACATGCTGGTGTTTGATGTGAACATGAACTGAAGCTCCTGACCTGCGTCTGCAGGATTGTTTGTGCTGCTGCCGGCTGATTGGCCGGTTAGATCATTGCATTGATAAGCAGGTTCACGAGTGGTCTAATTTACACTGTGTGTGTGTGTGTGTGTGTGAGATAACCTGCCTAATCTGACGCAAGTCCCTCTCATGTTGCCCCATCAAGTCCTGGTGCCAGATACCACAGGACACCTTCGATGTTGGCAGCAGACCCTTTAAGTCCAATCAGTGGAGGCCCAATGACGCCCGGTTTTTCTAGCACATCCCCCTGATGCTTGATTTGAATGGAGGGCTGGGGAAGTTGGAGGTCTTTGTCATGTTCCTCAAACCTGAACTTTTTGCAGGGTGCATCATGCCATCGGAGAATACCACTGCCATGTTGGGGGTGTACATGAACTGCCAATCTTAAGGTTGATTTGTGTCAAAGTAACGCCCACATGAATGCCACAGCCCAAGGTCTCCCAGGAACATGTTGTCCAGAGTATCCTGGTGTCTCTGCCAGCTTGCCGCCTTCCCATAGTGCACTTTGCTGCCATCTGTTCCCCAGATAAACTACACACACACATCTGTGTGATGAAAGGGGTCCACATGGGCACTCTGACTGGTCTGTGTCAATGTACAGGGTGGTCCAGATTGTCTGGATGACTTTGACTGATGCGGAGACGATTCTGCATGTTGTCAGTTTGCACACTTCTCGATTGGTCTGGGATTTTTTGGGTGATTTTCTATGTAATAAACTTAAGTTCTAGCATAATTGGATCTGGACCACCCTATAGTAATCTGCTGAGACGCCTCTGTCTGTGCCCCAGCCCCTATTCTGTGGGATCGGACCTTCATGCCAGTCTAGCAGGAGACCACCCAGATGAAAGGGAGCCCATACTTGATTTTAGTTTTGTATTTTTTCACTTCATTATGTTGTGCCCATATGAAGTGTCGGGTACGGTTAACACTTTCCTAAAATGTCGTTGTTTGCTATCAATGTAATTTGGCTCGTCAACTTTTTAAAAACTGCCAGTGCAGGTAGGTATGATGGCATCGGGCACGTGTGGAGTTGGCAAGGCCAACAGAGTTCTGAGTTTTAGTGCTTGTGGTGCTGATCCTCAAACACGACCTCACTTTGGGCTGTCAGTAAACGCTGGTGGGCAGGCGATGCCAAAGAAAGGGCCCATCAGAATGGTGGTGATCGCCACTCTCATTCTTATGACACCAAGTAGAAATTCACTGAACACACTTTTGTATTTTGCCTCGCACGGCAGTTGGACGGTCGACTGTTCACCAGAAGTGCTTTGCCAAGTGCCTGCCACCCGTTGGTCTCTTTTCTCCTACTGTCACTGTGGTGACCGATGACCTTTGCCTCTCTTGTCACCCTAGCGTGTCGCCAGTGCCCTGGGTCTGACGTGGATTGTTAGCCGGGAGATCTATGCCTATGGATACTACACGGGCGGTGAGTACATCACTGGGGGGCAGCTGTTGAGTCCTGTGTGGGGAGTGGCCTTGTAAACTTTTTTTTTTTTTTTTTTTTTTTTTCCCCCAATGTCTGCAGACCCCCGCAAGAGAACAAGAGGCTCCTTTGGGTTTTTGCCACTCCTGGGCCTGATGGGTCTTTCAGTCTCCTTTGCTGTGAAGCATCTTGGCTGGAAGCATTGCTGCTAAGCTGGAGGCCCCGGGTAGCGCCACGGTGACACTGGGAACTTGGCTTAGACTCCTGATGCCATAGAAGGCGCTGGCGTTGTCTGGCTTGGGTGACGGCTGACCCCTCAGTCCCCACAAGGTGCACCTGAGGTGGCTGCCGTGCAGGAGGTCTGCTGAGGACCCAAGCACCTTGATGCCAGCTCTTCATCGAGCACACATTTTTATATGCCAACTGCTTTTTTTTTTTTTTTT
>JANRMT010062857.1:50077380-50135389 GCA_026402145.1 Polypterus bichir lapradei | reverse complement strand
AAAAAAAAAAAAGGCCAATGTTGCTTGTAAATGCATTAAGCGATAGGTTACTATTATAGAGCCCCCTTTCTCCCCTTATATTTAAGTTAACTTTATCTACCCTTAAATGGTCTCACACCAATCACTTAAGTAAAAAGTGAATGAAATATTACAAGACTAGGTGCCAAGTTGTCCCTGTACTACATGAGTAGCACACCACACCTTTACTGATAGCTATGTGCAATGGCAGTCCAACGTGAGGTGTCCACTTCCAACAGAATCCTTAGATTACAGTTTGGCATCTTTATTGACATGTAGTAACTCTTTAAAATCTGATCCATGGACTTTGCTAATAATTCAGTAACATACCGACAAATGCTGCTGGGAGCCTTGTGCTTCTACAATGAAGTCTACCAGCTTCTTCTCATCTGTCACCCGGTCACTCACAGCTTGCATGTGAGATGGGACAGTTGAAGAGATTTGCCCAGACACTCTAAAAAGAGGCTGAAGAGTGCCTTGCAACAACTCAACAGCTTCACAGCTCCAGTAAGCAAACCGTTGGCCATGTCTTGTAAACAATGAAGATAAGTAATTTTTTTGTGTGTTTGAGATAATACAATGAGACACTACAACATTGCAGAAATGTTATACCCCTCTATCTGAAACCTCTCCATCAGTAGGATGCACCACCAATGGCGGATCAACGGTATGTCACTCTGAAAAAGGAAAAGAAAATATATAGTGCAATAATTAGACAAATGGGACAAATACCTGAGCTTTTTTTTATAAGAAATAAGTTACCTCAGTAAACGTAAATCTAGTACGTGTGCAGAGGCAAAGGGCGTACTGTAAAATACAAACAGTCTAAGTCATCTTCTCAAACCTTGAAAGAGATTTTGAAAGATGAAAATGTTTGAGTAAAGCAGACACTTACCATTAGCATGAGGATGCCACAACAGTTTCCAGAGGTCTGCTGAGGAAAGTCCTGGAAAATACACAATATTGAATATCTAAAGAGGTCATAAGTGAATGTTGTGAAGAATGCCAATCAATGTGACAGTTGATGTTTAATGTTGAGCAATCAACAGACAACACTGTAAAAGAATAAAATCATTTACTTCTAAATGTCTGCCCATCTTCTCAGTCCAAGGTCCTGGGTCAATGCGGCGTGCAATTTGTCTGAAATATTAAATGAAAACACAATATTACAATCCTGCTGTTGATTAAACAACTGTCTCTAGGTCAAACCTTAAAAGAAACTTGTATCCATAGAAGGCGGCCGAAACTGGAACCTCTGGCCAAAGAACAAGGCCGCAATTGTAACCTGAAATCATAGAACAAGGGTGCAACCCGAACCTGTAACCACAGAACAAATCAGCAATATAACCTGCAGCCTTAGAATAATAATAATAATAATAAGAATAAGAATAGAATAGAATAAGACAGCAAGTAAGCAAGCTGACCAAAGAACAAGGCCAAAATGGGAACCTGTAACTATGATAAGAGGTCAGAACTGGAACCTCAGATCACAAAACAAGACCACAACCTTAACCTGTAACCACAGAACAAAACCACAACCAAAACCTGCAGTCATAGAACAAGACTGCAACTGGAACATCTGGCCATAGAACAAGGCCATGACTGGAACTTGTACCCATTGAACAAGGGCCATCATTAAACAAGAACGGCAATTATTTCCAAACCTAAATATGGTTCTGTAGGCCTCATCGCCAAAACCATGAGGGCGAAGAGAATCTAAAAAAAATATCTCCCTTTCAGCTACCAGTAAAACCTGAAATGTTTCCATATAAATATATGGTTAACAGTGCTATGATTTGTCAAAATGATATAAACAAAAATATTGTAGTTGTATGTAAGGAATTGAAACTCAACACATAGCAAATAGTGATCCACTTGATCTTGTTGCCTGCTCCAAGCAGGAAACAATATGGCATCTTTCAAACCCAGGTTGTCCTGTAATTAGAGATATAAATATTAACACACAATTATGAATATAAATGAACAAATAAATACTGAACTAGAAACTTACTGGAAAACCAACAAGTGGGTCCACATTCTTGGTTTTCCACGTGGGCACCACATACATATCCACAACATGAATATCTTTCCCCTGTTAAAAACAGAATTAAAGAATTATAAAGAAATAAACCAATTTAGAAACAATATTTAATCCAACAAAAGGTCAGTGAATGAGACACAAAAACAAATTACATGTCTTTGGGCTGCTTCTTGTACTATCTTGAAGCAGGCATTTCCAATCTAGAACAAATTAACAGATTAAATAAATCAATTATGCAAGTAAGTAATCTTTAATTCAAGTTTTCTTAGAAGGTTCTATTAATGAGTAAAAATACCAAAAAGTTAATACACTTACATTGGAATCCATGCACTGGTTTAACCCAAGACTCCAGAAGTCCTCACGTGTAAGACAGATATTTCCCTCCTTGACAATCAGTTCTGCTGAGGGACGATGTGGGTCCAGGACATACTTCAGCTAAACACAAGTAATTATTGTAGAAGTTAATAAAAGATGTTTTTAAAAACACTCTGCAAGCTGGCTGTAAAACCACAATTACATTTCCGTTAAACAAGCAATAATGCAAAGGTGACAGGTCACTTGCCAGTTCATCCTGAAAAGGCCCCAAATCCTTCTCCCACTTATCTCCTAAGCAAGCATAGGGATGATCATTCACTTGAGAAGATATCCAATATCGATGGTCTTGAAGACAGCAATCCTTAGTCGGTCCACGATCTGATATAATAGATTATAAAACAAACTTTTACATTTCATTCTGTCTGTTACAAATAGCAGGAATTTAAAATTTCTCTTCTGGACCAGTTTCTACAGCAACATTCATTGAGGTTAAAACATTTATCCAGATCAGAAACTCAGGTAACACCCTTACTTTCCAAACTGTAGTACGGCCTCAGACGTGAGACATTGAGCTGATGGTGCTTTCCGTCGTCTTTCAGGACTGTAGCGACACCTTTTGAAGAGATGCTGGATACAGTAAAAGGCCCTTGGTGACGGCTGGCAAGGCTCGGTTTCAGACATTGCTTTTTTGGGTTTTCAGAAACAAGGACAGAATCCCCAATATTGACTGTACATGTTTTCACCAACTTCCTTTTATGGTTTCCATAAGACCTCTGTTGTCTTGTCTGTGCCTTCTCAATATTCTTGAGAATCTGCAAAAGCAGGCATTAAAATTTTAATTCTGTAATATTTCATAGGCTATATCGATTAAGTCTTTTGTTGGGCACGAACCTTTTCATTTAAAGCTTTCATTTCTTTAACTCTGGTGTCAATATCTTCTTCTGGATCTCCAATGTCAATAGATTCTCCCATTGGACAGGCGTTTGAAACTTCTGGTAAGCGCGGATGTCGGTGAAAAAGCAAGAAATATGGAGTGTACCTTGTTGAAGACTGGTTATAAAAAGTTCACCATTAGCACACTGCATTAGGACTAATGAAAGGTCAAACACATTAGAAGATTGGCAACCGGGGCATGTGTACCCACCTGCCTAGCCGTGTTGATGCCATATACAACTGCAGGAAGATGGAGATCCCAATCATTGTGGCTCTCATTAACATATTTTCTCAGTGCACGTTTGATATTTTGATTTGTTCTTTCATCCTGTTTATTTCAAAAGGATTTACAAACATTTAACAAATAATCTTTTCTCAGTTACCAACAACATCCAATATGAATTAAAGAATTAAACACACACAATTACCTGCCCATTTGTCTGAGGATGGTAAGCACTGGAGACAGCATGCTTTATTTTTAGGACTCCAAAGATATTCTCATTTAGCTGTGGATGAAGAATCAACAGAATTGCTTCAGTAGTTCACACAAGGGATAATAAATGGGTTTATAAATAATGGACTTTCAAGAAATGTTTCCATTTAAAAATGAAAAGCATTTTTTTTTTCCCCAACAGTACCTCGTTGACAAACTCTTTGCCTTGGTCAGTAATGATCTTCCTAACCATGCCAAATGTGTACAGCTTCCCTATGATGGCTGCAGACACTTCACTCGCTGACTTAGACTGTAGAGGCTCAGCAACGATCCACTTTGTGTAGAGGTCAGTCATGGTCAACACATACTTGTTTCTTCTGGCAGTTTCACACATTGGGCCAAAGAGATCCAGACCTACCACCTCCCAAGCTTCTTTCACCTGATAAAATATTTGCCTTTAAATCTTTATCCTCATTCGATTTTATTTCACAAACCTGGAGCCCACCATTACCTTGATGGAATGCAAGAATGGTACCATGGTCTTGATGGGATCATTCAGCTGACAGCGGTGACAACATCTCACCTAAAACAAGAGATACAAACTGAATGAAATTTTGCATCATACGCTTACTTTGTAGATAAGAAAGAATTTAACACTTAAAGCTACAATAGATTTGGAAACAACTTTAGTAATGCACAAAGAAATTAGGGACAGCAGCAAGGATAACAAGAATACTACAAAAAAACAAGCATTTTATGAAGGAAAATCATCCTAAACAACTAGCTACCAGAGGATGATAAAACAGGGCTATTGACGACTTAAGTCTTGCTACGGTGCAAAACCAACTTTGTGAGGGTGACATCATAATTATTACTCAATTGGTCTCTTGGCAAGGAAGGAACAGAGGACCACCTAGTCTACTCTTTGGATTACTAGAAAAAATTTCACACACACAGTTACCTGCCCACTTGATCCTTTTAGATGCACTAAGGGTTTATGAGAGAACTGTAAAATTGGGCATCATTTTGAAAAGACAGAACAAACTGCACCAGTCCTCAAAAGAAGAACTGAAGTACCGAAACAGATACTTTAAGGAAACTGTATGACTGCCTGGTAATTGTATCTCAGCTGTAGGGGTCTTGCAAAAACATATGAGCAACATTTTAATATGAACCAATTACTCTGTTTCTTAGTACAAGTCATGATAATCTACAACCTGAGGCAGAATCGTTAAATGTATCTCAAGATTCACACTGGAGTATTTGTAAAACTTACCCAATTAGCTACATCGTTTGTAAGAGTTGGCCAGAAATAGCCAGCAATAGCTCTGTTTCTGGTTCCTCTCACACCGTTATGGTTGCCGGTTCCAGGATTATCATGACACTCCATTAGGACAGCTCTCTTTTGTTCTTCACTCATAACAACCAGACGAATGTATTGTCGGTTTGGCCCGGTGTAAAAAAGTTGGTGGTCTGTCAGAGAACAAAATGATACATTCAGTCATTATTCTTAACACTGATGAATACTGGGACTTATACTTTTAGGTCACTGGACTTAGAAGGTTAAATTTACTCTATGAATTAACTTTTCTGCTCCGTTTACCTTTATTAACACTCTGTGGAGGGTTGCGGCACGGAGAGGGGTTTAATGAAAAAAAAATAAATAAATAAAACCACAACTATAGATCACAAAGAATTACTTAGCTACACAAAATATTGCACTAACACTGCAATAAAAAGTAAACATAAGGCTTCTTAACAACAATTCTTTAGAAAACTTTTAGCATTCGTTAGTGAATGCTAATTTACTTCTCTGTTTAAAAGAACTGTAAAATTTAGACACCTGAATTGAGATGCATCTAGGCAGTTCAGATTTTCATATTCCCAAAAAGAGAAAACCTACTAATCCATTAATCAAGTATATATCGGTAAGTAACAGGAAAGTCCACCCAAGCAGTTTTTTTAATAACACAATTAAAAGTTTTGCATATTTCAAAATATTCATGCGTGTTCATTGAAATTACCAGCCTCTTTAAAACGGTACATTTGGTAATATTCCAATTAGTAAAAAAAAGTCAGACAATACTAAATATATCTAAATTATATTACAGTATATACTGTATTCTCAAAAACTGAAAAGCATTCAATAAACATTACACATAGTACCTTTAATCATAAAACTCACGGACGCGCGTCGTATTTCACTTCGCTCTCTGACCGTTAAATTGTTGCTAAATTCTTCCCGTAAAAGATATTCTTTCAAGTTGTTGTAAAATTGAAAAGTCTTCATTTTTTCAAGAAGTGAAAAGTATTCTTCTTCCCGAAGAAAAATTCAATATGCTCCTATTCTTCTTTATGGCGTTCTTCTTTCTCCTTCTCTCTCGAATGGTGGAAGTTATATTTGTTAATGCAGACCGAGAAATTTAAATCCCACAGTAACTTTTTTTCTCGTGTGTCGTAAAACATTAGACATGCGCAGAACAAATCGGGCAGTGTTGTGAAATGAATTTTAATTAAGCAGAGAGCGCGTGCGCGAGACAAATCGGATGGGGACTCAAGTCGCAAAGTAAAAAAAACGCAGATCGGACAGGGTCGTAATAGTAAAGCTCTGCGCATGCGTGCGCATGCGCGCGCAAATCGGGTAGGCAACGCAGATCGGGTAGCGACAGTGGTAAAGCCAGGTATGCTCCTGCCCAGCACTGCGCATGCTCCCCCTACAGAGCGCGCATGCGCAAAAACACACGTGTAACAACCTGGTGGCGCAGGATATGTGCGTCATATCCGGACGCTTAACCATGGCAACTTCCAAGAAAACTTTTTGTTTCTTTCGTTAACAACCTTATCGTAGCGTCATCACAGGAGCCCCGGGAGACAAAGCCATTGCGCACAAAGCTAAACGATAGTGGAGTTACTCGACCCGGCGAGTGCAGACGGAAGTGCTCACGGGGGAGGGGGGAACATGGCGGCGTCCACTTTATTTTTCGCGCTCTTGAAGTAATCGCAGCGGCTAATCAGCGCTGACCGTTCGTGAAGAAATGTTTGCGTACGGCTCCTCGGGGACGTGGGACTTGCAGCTGAAGTCTATAATGTCGGCCACAGACGGCAGTGCGGAGCGGATCCGGGTGAGTACAAAGCGTTCGGCGCCGGCGGTAAACTCCATAAATGAAAGACGAGACGCGGCACATCGCTGAAGGTAGAACTATTAATGTCGCGTTTGTGCAAATGAAATAAGGTGGCACTGAGTCGTGCAGAAGAAGGACAAGCGCTGGTGTTCGTGTGGAAAACACTGGCGAAGTTACTGCTGCCGGCCGCTAGCGCTTTGCAGACGCGGCGATTGCTGTTGGCGAGCGGGTCCGATTGTTTACATTTACGAGCTTAGCAGACGCGTTTGTCCAAAGCGACTTACAAAACAGGAGATCATAGTTGAGTAAGCATCCGTGTGGGGGGGCAAGAGGAGATCGCTGACGAAACTGACCACCAGGAGTGCAGAATGCCAGCAACTTACGACATTTAGGTTATGAAACACAGAGAGACGACAGGAGGGTCGTTAAAGGAGAAGGAATTTCGAGTGGAGGTGGGCAGCTCATTCGTCTGGGCGGAGATCTGATGGCGGCAGCAGCAGACACGAGTGCTCGAGGAGCAAGGATTTGAAAGTAAGACAGGAAGCCAGTGTGGTGATTAAAAGGAAGGACTGGCATGTGCCCATCTCGGCTGACTCAACACCAGACGTGCCCTGCATTTGAATCTTGTGCGGCGGCGCTGCTGGTACTCCAGATGTGACAAGACCAAAGTCTGGACCAGCAGTTGTGCTGCGTTCTCCGTCAGATGCGGTCTGATCTTGTAGATGTTGTACAGAGCGAATGAGCAAGCTCAGGAGACCACATGGCTTCTCAAGGGTCATTGACCACCCGAGGTTACGTACAGACTTGGCGACTGTTGGCGATAATGTGATAGGCTGAACAGAAATTAGGGGGTCGAGTAGATGGATGAGCTGGGATAACAAGGAGGTCCGTGTTTGCCAGGTTGAGCTGAAGATGGTGTGCTCCTTCATCCAGGTTGCTATATAAGTTAGGCGTGCAGGATTCTAACTGACAGCGTGTGGCCCTGTGGAGGGAACAACGGGTATGCCTGTGCGTCTCCGACATCAACCTGATTTCAGCAATCATAGCACGGGATGATGGGACCTAATGAGGAAGAGTATAGAGAGAAGAGGAGAGGAGAGGACCAGCACTGCTGCTTGAGGCACCCCTAGTGCACCCTTCACCTCTCTTCCTAGAATGATGATTCTGTTCATCTGGACATAATTTTTTCTGATACGTTTCCTCACTCATCCAAGTGACTTCCTCCGTCTCTTAGGTAGTCACTTGGATGAGTGATGAAACGTATCGGGGAAGAAAACATGTCCAGATGAACAGAATCAACTTTCTAGAATTTCCGTACCTGGATTATTGAGACACTTCACCTGTCTTCTTGCCAGAACACACAGGAGGATCTGCCCAAGAGGGAGGACTGTGATCTCCGGAGGGTAATCTTAGTGGTGACGAGGAGGAGGAGGATCTGGTGGTTGAGTGTGTCCAAGGCAGGGGAGGTATGACATGACAACAGTGTGTGGAGTGGCTCCTCTTAAGGTCTGACGGATTAGGATTCTTTGCTCTGGTGGTACAAGTGCCAGGCTAGTTGCTTTTAAAAATGCAGGAACGCTGACGTGGAATCTGAAGTGCAGACGAGTAGCTGAACGCGTCGGATACTTGAGACTTTGACTCTCAGAGAGATGATGATATTCAAGAAGAGTTGGCGTGATTTCTCGTTCTTCCTTTTCTTTCTTAACACACACAAGTCCTGTTTTTAAACGTTCTTACTTCCCACTCCGCCACATGTCCAGGGTTTGGTCATTCCCAGCCCTTTTTTTTTTTTGATACTGAGAAGCTTGTCTGTGTTTTTATCACACCCTGCATTGACTTTGAGCTCTCGACTGGTGGACGTCCTGTCAGAACTGATCTCTTAGCTCTTAGCAGGTGACTCACAACTCCACATCGGGCCTTCGCCGTGCCGCCGAGGACTGGGCTGTGATTGGTGCTGACGGGCGTGCTGACGTCAAGTCTGCAAACGACAGAGGCAGCTGAGAGGTTTTGTGTTTTCTGTGCTGTGAGAGTTCATTAAAAATACATTTTGCTCCTATAAACGTGTGTTTTTGTTACCACTAAGGAGCCGTGCAGGAGTTTTTAAAGCTTTTTTTCCCCTTTAGAAGGATTTTTTGTGTTTTTTTTTTTAAATTTTGTCCACACAGGAGCAGAAGTAGCTGGGTGTTTGGGGGTCTGCTTGGAAAAGTTACTTCTTATGTGAACTTGTTCTTGTTATTTAAATTAGCGTTGAAGAGGCACAGCAGTAAATGATTGACATTTGTAAGTAAATAACTGCATCATAACAGAGAGTTCTTAGTTTAAAACAAAAGAAGACACGGGCTGCGGCTGACTTTAAGGCAAAAAAGGTGAAGGCTCAGCGGCCAGCGTTAAGACCCCCGGTCAGGCACAAGGGGCTGTAGGAGCAGAAAAGATAGTAAGAAATTAACAAGCAGTGAATATTCACTCAGCAAGTTTTATATATATATTTATTTATTTATTTTAGATTGAACAGTTCTTAGTGGTCTGGAAGTAGAGACGTTTAAGTGGGCGACAGCCTAAGGGTTCAGTGATATTGGGGGGGGGGGGGGGCATACAAACATTTAACAAAGGAATAAGAGAAACGCAAAGTTAGGAGAAGAGACGGAGAAAAGTAACGTTAACCTAACAGAAGAACAAGCAGCAAGCAGTCGAGAGGTGGAAGATCTCAGGGACCTGGGGGGCCAGAAGGTGTCAAATAAGTAGAGAGAGGTGGGTCACAAGACGTAAGGTAAAGGGTGCACACTGTCCGGGGGCATCAACCCCAGAATTAGAAGAGTCAAGCCATTATCAGGTCCTTGCAGAGCTGAACGGTGTCTCTGATGGTTCTGAGGTGGTAGGCAGGGATGAGGAGCCCCAACGGACCACCAGCTCCCAGAAAGAGAGAGGTAGTGATAGTGGGGGTCTCAGTCTTTAGGGGGATTGAAGTGCAGGTGTGCTCCAGAGACAGAGAGAGAGGGTCTCGCACGGTGTGTTGCATTCCGGGTGCACAGGTGGGGGACCTCCCTGGAAGGGTGGATAGGCTCATGGCCAGAGCGGGGGTGGGTCCATGTTGGAACAAATGACATACATAAGGGTGGTCTGTCAGCTCTGCAATCCAAATTAAGAGTTGGGTACCAGGCTGAGGAGCAGAACTGGCAAGGTAGTCTGTCTGTGCCACATGCCAGTCCAAGACCAGAAGGGTTAATGTGTGGCTCAGATCTGGTGCAGGGTAGAAGGGTATAGGTTTATGGGGCATTGGGACTCCCTTTGGAACAGAAGAACCGGAGGGGCACCAATGTATTGGGGGGCTGTATGAGTAGGCTGGTCGAGGATTTTAGGACAGACCAGGTTTAGATCTATACATGGAGGAGCAAGTAACAGTTTAGAAATAAAAATGTAATGTAAATTCTAACCCAACGTTTACATGTAGAAGGAGTAACACATTACAGTAGCTTCACTTAACACTACAAGTATCAAAAATAAGGTAAGCGAGCTGGAGTCGTATGTATGTATTACAGCAATAATGGAAACCTGGCTAAATAACAAAGATGGAGATGAGTGTAACATAGAGAGATACACACTTATAGGGAGGATAGGCAGAACAGAAAAGGAGGTGGGGTTGCTGTTTATGCCAAACACGATTTAAATGTAAGACCTCTTTAGTTGAACGATGAGTGAGGACGTGTCAACAAAGTGACTACTTCACTGAGCGTCTAGGGCCTCTAAATACTAATGAAGCACAACCTGAGCTGCCATCAGAGATGGGAAAGATTGACAATGACACTTGTAATGCTTTCACAGCGAGTAATGGGGGGGGGGTCCTGTCTGCCATTGGTGGTCGTCACAAAGAGCTCGGGGTGAGCATGGCAGAGTCTGAGAAGCAGGCTTTACAGGAACGCGATTGAGAGCAGCAGCACCAGGCAGGAGAAGGTGAGACACATGAGGTTACCGAGCAGAGGCGCTGGATGAACGGTACTTTAAAATGATGACGTTTTTTGACAGGTAAGAGTAGCAAGTGCTTTGCAGATTTTTAAGCAGCCATCTGATAGGGTAGAGCGTGATCCTCTTTTGCTTATTTGGTATAAGATGTTCAAATTGTTGGAAACTTGGTAGCAAACAGCAACAGCGTTTGAGTGGAAATTAAAAAAAAAAAAAAGTAGAAGTATAAAGTGGAGCAGGACACGGGTGCATGTTGTCACCACTTCTGTCTAACATTTATTAGAGAAAATCATTCAAGAATCAGAACTGAACAAGAGGAACAAAAATAAACGGATTACACTTAAATGACGTGACATATGTGGGCGACACTGACCTGTTAGGCAGAACTGAAGAAGAGCAACATCATCAGTGGCAGCTCCATGAATCAAAACCAGGGGGACAGCACTCCAGTATAACAAGCTCACAAATACAGGAATCTGGGCAGGGTGGTTGATGACCACTTTAACACTAGGGTGGCAGTAAAAGCTAAAATATATTTACACACATATATGTGTGTGTGTGCGTGTGTGTGTGTCTATATATATATATACACAGGGTGGTCCAGATCTAATTATGCAGATCCAGATCGTCTGGATGACTTGGATTTATGCGGGATGATTCCAGTTCGGCACAAAGCCGATTCTTCATGTCGTCAGTTCGCACACTTCTCGATGGTCTGGGATTTTTCAGGTGATTTTCTATGTATATAAAGTAATGAAAATTGCATAATTAGATCTGGACCACCCTATATATGTGTGTATATATAAAAACACGAAACAAATCCTTTGTAGGTCAGGTCAGGTTGGGGAGTCTGCACTGGTACAGCATGTTGCCACACAACGAAACAGCTGAAGATCCTGGTTGATACCCCCCAGGAACACTCATGGTCCACCCTCCAGTACTGACTGCCACAGGCAGGTGTTATGTGGGCATCCCCTTGGCCTGGTCCAGCCACTCGGGTACTCAGCAGTGAGCCGGCTCACCCTCAGGTAATCGCGCCACATGGCCATAGTGCCGTAATTGACGCTCCCTCACAATGCAGGTCATGTGCCTCCTTCAGGACTCCGTGAGCAACACAAAGTCAAACCAACGGTACCCAAGGACCCTCTGAAGAGACACACATGAAGGAGTCGAGTCTTCGTCTCAGGTCACTGATGAGCGTCCATGTCTCACAACCATACAGCCTCAAGACCGTCGCCTACTACATCCTTTGTGATCCAAAATGAAATCTCAAATTGAAAGTTTGGACTCTAAAATGTTACTTTTGGTCAACACGTCTTTATGTTGTGAGTCGTGGATACGCAGGTCAGACATCCTAAGCAGGATAAACACATTTGAGATGCGGACTTTGCAGGCCCATTCCAAGTTCATTGTGGACCGAGAGAACTGCTAATGAAGAGGTTCTTCATAAATTGAGTGAGACCCTGGAGGTGAGAAATGCAAAAGGAAGAAAACAAATACTTTGGACACGTAATATCTCGTATTATTTTTGTCTGTCTACATTATAGAAGGAAAGATTTAACAAAAATATGCAAGAGGAAGGAGAAGAACCTACTGGAGTAATATAAGGACCTGGACAGGACTTGACAGTATGCCACTGAGGCACTCGGCGAGAGCGCGGTGGAAATACGCCATGCAGTTAACAGGCCTCAGTCCCTGAGAAGACGCCAACACACAGACAGACTCCGAGTCTCATATTCTAACTCAGAACTTTGGTTCTTGTGTTTATCGTTCATATTGTGTCTAGTGTTTGATTTTCGTGTGTGTCTTTCTCTGTGCTTTTCTTCCTCTTGTACCCTTTTGTATATCTGTGGAACATAATGAGTGTGGGAAGGGTGCAATCTAAATAACATTATTATCATCATTATTATCATTATTGGAGTTCCAGCGCCAAGTCTAACAGTTTTATTTCTCCCTTTTGCAGGAGAGACTTATCTCAACAGGAAGTGCACCGAAAGGTAAGAGGGGCAGCTGTGACCCTCCCGCACACTGCAATCACAATCTTTATTAAATGTTTGTTCATTAGGGCGGCGGCGGGGTGGGGGGACTAAACTAGAGGGGATTTTGTTCACAACGCTCACATGGCTGGATTACACTGTTTCCCTGAAGGTCATTTAAAGAAACTGTTTTGGAATATTGAGTCAGCAGAGGCCATGAGTAATGTGCGAACCAAAAACTAAAAACACAAAACTATTTGCTGGTTGTATTTCCTTTTAGTCAAAATTAACATATGAGAAGTTCCTGTTTCATCTACACATGGGGACGTATTTTAGCAGGGCCCTATGGAATCTCCTTTTAATGAAGCAGCACACTAGCACAAATGAACCTTACCTTGCAGTTCCATTCATCAGGTAGGAGCCCAGATCCTCCATGACGCTGACACTGCAGTAGGACACTCCAGAGTTGTCTACTAGTTTGATGAATCCTTCTGAGGTGAAGGCGAACTTCACTTTCACATAAAAGAAAGAGACCCCCCCCTCCCCCCCCCTTTAAAGGCTCATTGTGTCTGAGGAAACGCCTGCTCCAATGCCCAGATTTGTAGGGTCGAGTTTATAACGTAACGGAAGAGTCAAATGTGGGCGTCACGTGTCTCGTCAGAAACATCGTTATTCATTTTTAAAAATGGGACCCGTTAACAACCAGTGCCATTCACTAATAACACGTTTCTACAGGAAAGACTGTTAATAGCGGTTAGTTAACCTGTATAATGGAATCGGTTAAATGATTCACAGTAAATACGTCACGTACCATTAGAACTGCCTGCACTATACAGACAAACGTTTACTCGGCTATCACTATGATGAGAACGCGGTGCTCTCGGCTATTTGTGCTTTCATCGACTACAACAGATTTTCTTGCCACGCATCTTTCAAAGAACGGCGTCCATATGTTGTTCAAAGACACGGGGCCAATGACTTTGACTAAGATGGCTCTCATTTTCTGGCAGTGTGCCTCCTAGGGCTGCAACAAATGATTATTTTGGTAGTCGACTAATTGTTCAATTTTTTTTCGATTAGTCACGATTATTTCATGCCTGACTATTTTGATGCCTGCGACCTGTGGCTGCACATCCTGTTCTGGGCTCCAGTGCCTGCCTTACCTCATCTGCTCACGTCTGTCCACCTGTGAATGTCACCCTGATGTCTCTGCATTAACACCATTAAAATAATAATCATAATAATACATTTTATTTATATAGCGCCTTTCCCATGCTCAAGGCACTTACAGAATATAGGAAAGAATGTCAAGGTATACAGTATATAGCATTGTACAAACCAAATAAATAAATAAAGAAGATTACGACAGTGAATTCAGAGAAAAAAAACCTGACAACATAATTGATGGTCCAGCACACACACACACACACACACACACACACACGCGCGCGCTACATGAGCATCTTGACAGAGAGGTAAACTGAGAGAAGGGGAATAAAGTCAAGTAGAGCTAATGAATAATAATCAAATTAAAATAACAACCAGTGAAACATATGAATCTGAAAATAGTCCGATGTTTTTATATTGGTGTGACCATCACAATAAAAAGAAATACATTAAACAATACAAACTAAAGTGCACGTAGTCTTTAAACACAAAAAGTGCATTTCATTTAACCAGAAATGGCCACTGGTGTGTCTTAAAGTCCTAAAGTTTGAATAAAGCTTCAATTGAAATAAAATAAAACAATAATGTACAGTTTATAAAAGATTCAGTTCATATATTCCTGATCGCAGTGCAGGAATGTGCGTGTTTCGACGCGCTCTGGGGTGAGGAGGCGTCTCTTCTACAATGAGCCAGTGTTCCCAGCTGCTGAGAAGAGACGCTCGGAGGGAGTCGAGGTAGCAGGAATACATAAGAATGATTTTACAGACAGAGAAAGATGTTTTAATCATCACACTCTGAAAGGAAAGTGTTGTAGTTTATCGCATCATGTACTATACGAGTATTATGCCAGAATAATAAAATAACGGACTAAAATATGTAACAAGCTAATTACTGCCAGCACACCGGAGCCGAGTATATTCGGAGAAGTACATTTGTTGAACGCCGCAACCAGCTAGAGTTGGTTTCCAGTGCAATTTGAAAGCACGCCGAAGCCGAGTATATTTGGTGACATACATTCATTGAACTCCGCAACCGGCTCAAGTTGTTTCTCAGTGCAATTTGCCAGCACGCCGGAGCTGATCAGTCAGTGCCGTATATTCGTTGAGCATCCAACTCATGACCACTGCCAGCCCCGGCAGAGCTGCAGCCTCACTGTCTCAGGGATTGAGCCGCTGCACTAGACGAGCCTGCGATCATCAGCGTTTACCTCTGTGTGTTTGTGTGCGGCCAGTTCAAGCGCAGTTGGCTCGGTGATTTACTGAATTTCATCGATGACTTTAGTTGCATATTGAACATGTGGTAATAGATTGTTGCAGTAGTTTTTTTTTTTTATAGTTTTTACAGTTCATATGCAGTCTGTAAAATGATCAGCGTTGCAGTAATTGTGCTGCTCTTTGCATGAAAAAAAATGTGTTCCGTTAAAATTTCACATTTTCTTTGTGAATTGTGATGTTTACTTAAAAAGTGCAGCTAAAAAGTATTTGGCATCCAGGGGTGCATTAACCCCCAAGTATGTGTCAGTTTAAGGGTTAACTATCATTGTCGAAACCGTGATATACACATTATATATAGTACAAACACGTGACACTAACTTTACTCGCTAAAACTTACCTCTCGACAGACGGCGGCGGCATCACAGCTCCAGGATTCTTGCGTTGGTAGGACTGTGTGCGTCTTGACAAACGATACTGCCCCCCGACGTTCATGTAGTGCATTGCAGTTACAAAAACCAATGTGGATCTTTGTGACTGGAGCCTCTATTCAATGTTCTGTTTATGACGTGTCGACAATAAAAAAAAAATGCGCGTCGTCGATTACGTCGACTAATCGTTGCAGCCCTAGCGCCTCCTTGTTTCCAATGTTTAATAAAGAGAGGACACATCTTTGTCATTTTTTCAAGCGGTACGTCTGACTCGCATGGGCACAAACTGGCATCTTGCATCTGACGCTTTTGTGGTTTCCTCTGTTGTTACCTGAAGGGGTACGCTTTCTGATCTTAATGTCGTCTTGTTCTTGAGATGAGTTTTAGATTTGACGGGGTCATTGCAAGGATCTTTTCTTGTCCAGTCTATGGTATGCTGGCAAAACCTGTAGAAAAGATTCATAAAAGTCGCCGAGATATTTTTGTGCCCTCAGTTTTGCAGTTAAGCTCGTGTTTTAGTATTTTTGATGTAGTTAGGGTATCTGATATTGCTAGATTTGACATTTCTGTCTCGTGCAGTGAGCTAATTTGTATTCCTTTAACGAGAAACACACTCACAAACAGAAGTGCGACTGATTTCTACAAAGAATTGCGTTTGCTTCAAAAACAATAAACTAAAAAACAGTATCTGAGTGATAGAACTACAGAGTATTCAATCGTTTAATTTATTGGGAAGTTTTGTAACGGTCACCCCTTCAGTCTCTAAATTCCTCACATCTCCATTTTTAAATCTAATATCCGTTTTTAAGTGTTAATTCCGTGATTCCTTCCGTGTTTTCCGCATCACAGAAATCATAGGGCCCTGTTTTAGCTTACCGCTCAAAACCTCAGAAATGACCAGAAGAGAATTATGATGAAGCTGAGATTTGCCTGACAGTATTGACTCCAAATCGCTAACATATCACTGTCACACCTAACTGTGGGTCGTGGCAGGCTGGAGCCTTTACTGGTAGCATCAGGCACAAGTGAAGAGCAGTGTGGACAAAGCGCTATCAGAGGGTGCACACAAACACATGGGACCACTTTACGATGCCACAGTGTGCACCTGTTCTTTGGCAGAGCCGTGTTACATGACCAGGACTCTTGCATATGGTGTGTGGTCTAACTGTGTATTTCTCTAATTTATTCTTGATTTTAAATTTGCTTTCTTTTCTTTTTTTTTTTTTTTTTTGGTAGACCCTATCCTTGGCGGAATAAACCGAAGAGAGTTGATTTCTGAAGTGTCCTTGCCAAGTCTGGTCCACCCCCCACTTTGGAGTTCCACTGGGGACAAAGGAGTTTTGTCTGAAACCCCATCCAGGGTACTCCTGAAGTGTCTCTCTTGATTAAATGTTAGGTTTTTTTATTCTTCATGGACTGGACACAAGGTGACCAAAGTGAGCCTTAGTGCAGCTGATGGTAGGCTGGTTGGTGTAGTGAACTAAGAAAGCTAATGACGGGCGTAACGCGTCTGTCTGATATTACATGTTCACAATCCTGTTGCTTTAAATCAATGATTAGTCTTGTTGGGGGCCATTTTTTAAGTAGCACACTAGGAACGAGTGGCAGTACAAACACATCTGTGATTAACCCCACTGACCAGTAAGGCATGTTGTCAAAAGGCTGACCAGTTTCAGATTCTGGCTCTTCAATGTTTGTTATTTAAAGTGAGGATTGGGTGACGTGAATTGTCACTGTGACAGAATGGGTGCCAGACCTTCACCAGTTACAGTGCTGGGGTTTTCCTCTTTCCTGTTGTTAAGTTAAAGCCGTTGCAAAATGGAATGACCAGGCCCAAAAAATGTACAAAAACCAGACCGGGACTTCAAGTGTCTGTCTAGAAGGAGGCCTTACCCCAGGCAGCCTGGCCCCAACCTCAACAGGCAGGCTTTTAAAATTACAAATACTTCAAAATGCATTTTAAGGGAAAGGGAAACCATAAACTAGTGGATTAAAAGAACAAAGATAGATAAGCACAGCAGTGTGCTTAATATGAAACGATTTTATTACATGAACAAAAGAGAAAGGGAAAGCAAAGAAGAAAAAAACAAAGTGAAATTGATGCTGAAAGTGTTTGTCTGAATAGATAATTCAAGAGTATCGAGAAGTCTTTAATTCAGAAATCAGGAATGTGAAAAAAAAATCTGTACAGAAATGATCAGTCAAACCCTCAAAGTGAACGCTGAGGGACTCGCACATTAAACTGAACTACGAAAGGAAGTTGGGACGCGTCCTTCATGTCCCTCAGCAATGGTGTAATGGTGGCTCCCATCCTCAGGACACAAGGAGCATAAGCAGAGTTCATAAATACAGAAACGTAATGATATTCACCAAACTTACATGAAAACTGTTCATTAAAAAGAGAATAACAAATGCAATCCTGGCTGAAGCAGGCCACAGGCACCGAGTGGCAGCAGCATTACAGATTTTGTGTTACCCCTTTTCGAAGCCTAAGTAATTTAATGCAAACGGTCATTTTATATCTGTGCGCACAAACTGCACGGTCATTTGTACCTTTAGTTGTATTTTACTGGTAAGAGCGTAGAATACTCTAAAGCTCTCTAAAGAACGGGCGCTATATAAAAGTGTTTTGAGTTAGCTAGGCGCCACAGTTCATAAATTATTAAATGATGTATCAAGTATTAGAACACAAGCCTGATGGCACTCATGATGACGGAGTACAGTGGTGCCTCGGTATACGTCCTTAATCCGTTCCTGATCCTTGGACTTATACCAAACAGGTTGTATACCAAGCAGATTTTTCCCATAAGAAATAAAGGGAAAATGATTAATCCGTTCCCATGAAAAAAAATCCTATTGTTATTGGCATATTATACATTGTATAATATAATTGAAACACTGCTTAATACTAACATACATAAATACAAAGGCAATTAGATGAAATAAATGAAAATTTCACTTCACTTTACTTTTTAATAACGTCTGTGTTTTTCACAATCGTAGATACCGTCGTTCTCGGCATACGGTAGGCAGCAGCCAAGTCCCGGATACGCATGCCACCTTCATACTTTTCAACAATCAATTCAAATTTATGCAAAAAAAACACAAAACCACCTGAAAATTCACAGAGCGTTACAGCGCGGGTTGTTCACCGAGTGCTAGCAACTGGCGTACTGACGCTCGTGGGCAGTCGTGGCTTTGTCTCGAGAGAGAGAGGTAAACGAGGGTAGCGCACACGCGGTGTTCTAACACGCGGGTCGTATTCCAAACGAAGGACGTATACCAAGTTGGACTTATTCAAGAGCGGACGTATACCGAGGTACCACTGTGTTTGCAGAAACAGAGGCACAATCTTCTGTATAATAAGGCCTTAGTCTCAGTAGAGCTCCTCATGTGAGTTCATCCCCACGGTTTTATTTTTGACGTGGTGGTCCTGCTTTGATTTGCTTTTACCCAGAAGTTACAGTTGTTTTTAGCGGCAGCGGTCAGACACACACAAACTCTGTTTTTTATTTTGAGCTTTGCCTGGCCAGATTTTTATTGCGTTTTCCTCCCCACTTTGGCACAAATTGTAATAATTGGTATGTGGTCTTCTTAACGCAGGCTTTCGACGTTCTCTCTCACACGGTGTGGCGGTTGGAAAAGGACAGCGAGCGACAGCAGCAGCGCATTCAGTCCCTTGAAGGTGAGTGTGTAGCGTTGGTGTTGACCCGCAGCCAAGGCCTCCTCATTTGGCAAAACCCCATTTCATGCAACAGACCTGCACACCAACTGGGCTGGTAACCTAAATGGAGCAAATCTCCTTGCCGGTGGATTTGAAGTCCGCCCTGGACAGCCTGGCCGACCTCTGTACTGATGTTCTGTCATTGAGCTGCACAGAACTTCTTCTTAATGCTTGATAATGAATGGTGTGCAGCGAGTGCAGATTTAAAAATGGGTTCTGTATAGACTTAAACACACAGTCCATTTCTAAAGTTTCCTGCCCTGCTGCAAGGTAACAGGGTGACGGCGATCCGTTCATCTCCAGGCCACAGTGATGTGTGTTTTTGTAGTCACCTACATGCACTGCTTGTTTCTATTAAAAATAAAGGATACTAGAGTTATAAAGATGAGGACTTCTGCTAAAACTGTACACACATCAGCCACGGCTTCTATAGGGTAGACCACAGTAGGATGAGTTCTCTGCACACTTGTCCCCATGTAGGTGTAGCCATTTTTCACTTTTCCATTAAGCTAATAATATGCAGCCGTTTATCCTCGGCTGACCACTGGGTGACGTGGCTTGTGATGACTTCCATCTTTTTGACTCCCTTCACACTACACGTTGTTAAGACTTCTTCCACACTGCCTTCCAGATGAAATCCGCCGGCTGCGCCATCTTGATTCAGGCAGGAGGGACTCGAGGGACCTGCTAGAGCGTAGAGTAGAGGACTGGAGGAAGGACGTGTCCACCGAACTGTACAGTCTGAAGGAGGAGCTAAGGAGACAGGCAGACCGAGGTCAATACGATGGCCGAGACCGGTGAGGCAGTGACTGGGGGGTGTCAGATACTGGGGGGTGTGTGGGGTCAGCCCATCCTACTAAGCACTCTTATTGCTCCTTGTTGTGCCAGGTATCTAATGAGAGAAGAATCCGAGACCCTGCAAAGAGAGGCAGCAAACATGAAGCAGAAGATTAGTAAGTGGCTTATTCACTGTTATTAAAATCTCAATCAGACCGATGCGAAGTCCAGTGTCAGGTAGCGGAACGGCAGGTGAGATGCAGTACGACTGTGCTCAAAATATGGAGGGTCTAATTAACCCTTTGGACTAGGCACGTGCTGGTGGGGCGCAGATCCTTTTCTAGCTACTAGCCAAACAGTACTTGGGGTGGGTACAGAGTAATGCCAGTGGAGTGGTACTGGTAGGGTCAATTGGTTCATTTAAACAAACAGCCTAATTGCTTCTTTGTATTTGTAAAATGTGCTTTTTTATTTACTCAAACAGTGCATTTGTTACAAGTATCGTTTCACTACTAGCTCCAGCTGATACAATATGCAGACTTTATATTTAAAAACTGAGGTGTTTTATTTCTGAAGTGGTTTACTGTAAATAGCAGCCTACAAATAACAAGATACAAAGTGTAACCGCTTATAAAAACAAAAATAACAAAAGTACAATCAGAAAGTTAAAAAATAAAGAAATCGCATGAGGATGTTGAGGCCAATGACAAAGAAGAGGGAGGCGTCCATGAAGCACAGCATTGGGTGGGGTGATGGTGTCTTTAGGGTGCTTACAGATTGTCATTGTCCTAAGTGCCACTTAAAGCAGTGCCACCATATTGCCTCTTGTTTCATTTTCAGTTTAAACCCACACTGGAGGAGTTCTGTTTGGCTTTGGAATAATATCCACCGTCCTTGTTACTCTTTTTATTAATTACTAGGGGGCTGTGCACCAGGCAGGTGCTTTGTGCTAGCCACTGTGTGGATCTGCCGCTCGCGTATGTACAATTTAAACAGATTGTTATTTTCATGGGAATTGTTACACATGGATAATAGGCCTCACCGTTTTACATTACAGCGGGTAATTAACCAGAGTAAAAAAATAGTAAAACATAATAAATTAAATGAAAATTATGTTTCATGTTGCGTTCTACACCTTCGTTCTGTTTGGCTTTGAATTTTACACGCAAATACTTTTCAGACTTACACTTTTACTGTAAAACGTCCGTAAAAACAACATTTGGAATTAACTTTTCGCCTATCGCATAGCATTTTGATTCCATGTTTGACTTTCATTATAACAACGCAACGTATAACTGCCTGTGAGTGAATATCGTTTCTTTCTCTCTATTAAATAAACTGACTTTTTTTGAATGTTAGATAGATAGATACTTTATTAATCCCAAGGGGAAATTCACATACTTCAGCAGCAGCATCATACTGATAAAAACTAATTCATTAAAGAGCAATAAAAGTGCAGTGCAAGTTAAAAAATGCAAGATGGTGAGTGCAAGGCAGGTATTATACTCTAGAATCTTGTGTGATGTTAACGTTTACCCCACTGGGTGGAATTGAAGAGTCGCATAGTGTGGGGTCTCCTCAGCCTGTCGCTGAAGCTGCTCCTCTGTCTGGAGATGATCCTGTTCAGTGGATTCTCCATGATTGACAGGAGTCTGCTCAGCGCCCGTCGCTCTGCCACGGATGTCAAACTGTCCAGCTCCGTGCCTACAATAGAGCCTGCCTTCCTCACCAGTTTGTCCAGGCGTGAGGCGTCCCTCTTTCTGCTGCCTCCCCAGCACACCACCGCGTAGAAGAGGGCACTCGCCACAACCGTCTGATAGAACATCTGCAGCATCTTATTGCAGATGTTGAAGGACGCCAGCCTTCTAATGAAGTATAGTCGGCTCTGTCCTCTCTTACACAGAGCATCAGTATTGGCAGTCCAGTCCAGTTTATCATCCAGCTCCACTCCCAGGTATTTATAGGTCTGCACCCTCTGCACAGTCACCTCTGATGATCACGGGGTCCATGAAGGGCCTGGGCCTCCTAAAATCCATCACCAGCTCCTTGGTTTTGCTGGTGTTCAAGTGTAGGTGGTTTGAGTCGCACCATTTAACAAAGTCCTTGATTAGGTTCCTATTCTCCTCCTCCTGCCCACTCCAGATGCTGCCCACCATAGCAGTGTCGTCAGTGAACTTTTGCACGTGGCAGGACTCCTAGTTGTATTGGAAGTCCCACAGGACCAGAGAAAGTCCAGTCCCCTGCGGCGCTCCTGTGCCGCTGACCACAATGTCAGACCTGCAGTGTTTGTCCCTGTGATTTGTTAATTGTCTTTGCCAAAGCTATTCTAACGGGAAACTGTAAACATTTAAATACGAATGGCGTATCGAGATCTCCCGTGGTGTCTCATGTTAGATGGACTACATGACCTTTCTTGTCGCCTGTTAATTTTACAGGTCAGAATTATTCGACCAATTTTGAATACAACTAATCCTGTCCCATTGCAAAGCCCATCACTCAGACATAAATTACACAATGACATTATGATTCATCCTTCTTACAACAATAATTCGGCCGGTGGGAGACCAGACGGTGTTAACGGTTGTAGATATTCTTCGTGATATTGTAAGTTGATGTTTTCATCTTCCTCATCATCACCACCAACTGTTTCAGCAGAGTCTATTGATACACATTTAACTAATTTGCCATGTAACCGATTGACAATTTTCACGTTAATTCGTTTGACTTCATCGTTTCTTGGTGCTAGGATTGTACGTGTTGGGGATGAAATTCTTCACTAAGATTTGGACAGAATACGTCTTCTTTTATTGGGAACTTAAAGTGAGGAAAACGTAAAAATTGATAAGAGCTGAGAGCGCAGGAACCGTGATGACAAAAGCATTCACACCAATGAGAGGTGAGAGGACCGAGAGAGGGCGTGGTCTGAGTGGAGGGCGGGACTTGACAAAATCTCTTGGCAATAGTCTCGTCTCGTCTCGTCTCAAGATTTTTGTTTTATAATAGAGAGATTTTTATTATTCATATCTAGATTTGCTAAAAGGACAGAATCTAAAGCAAAACCTCTCTGAGGCAGTTTAGTGGCTGTGGAGTCCACACGGACTCGGAGCACAGCAGGACTCCTCAGTTTACGGCCCCACGAGTCCGACCCTCCACTGCGCTGACTGACTGAAAGCACACAACATACAAGACACGAGACGTTTCACGAGTCACTAAGCTCGTTTTTAGCACCCTAACCGGTTGAGTTTTCTATTTAAAGAGTTTAGCGATGCCATTGTGTGTCTTTTTATATCATTTATTAAAGAAGTTGCCAACATAATAGGATGAAACTTACAAAGTTAAAAAAAAAAAAAAAAAGGTTATGTTTCTATTGAAAGGCTACAAGAACAAAGACAGGAGAATTGAATTTTTATTTGTGCAACTGGATACTTACAGTGAGACCTTTCTTAGGCTTTGTGACATAAGCTGTCATTTTCTACCAGTGACACGTTCACCTCCTCGTATTGCTGGGGTCTCCGTTTTGGTTTCCCTCGTTGCACTTTGTGTTTTTCTGGATTGTTTATACGCCTCTCATATTTCATCATTCTGAATGTGACATCGCTCTGTCAAGGTCTTCTCTGTTTTCCTGCTATTTTGTGCCATCTTTGCTGTGACATCATCACACACTGCACATTTAAAAAAGTGTGGACCTTCTGTGTGTGTGTGTGTGTGTGTGACAATGAGATTCTCTTACAAAACAAACCACTGAAAGCGCATGACACGCCGGTGCCTTACTGTCTTCTCAGGGGGGCTCCAAGAGGACATTGGGAGGCTCACGTCAGACCTGAGGGAGGTCAATGCAACACAAGACAGGAATAGCCAGGTAGGCACAGAACGGGGAGCAGCGCGTCTCCCAGAGCAGTAGGGCATCGGGGGTCCTCTAAACCGCCACTCTCTGTCATCGCAGATGCTGCAGAAGCTAATCGACAGCTGCCAGTCCCAGTCTCTGGACATCAGTCAGGCCGTCTGCAGCCATCGCACCACCGAGCAGGAGATCAGTCAGATAAGGTAGCGTCGTCGAGTGGGCCTGCCGTCTCGGCCCAGTGACTCCATCTCTGCTTTGCTTGACGACTGTTCTGCCTTCCTTTCACTTGCAGGTCATCGATCAAGGATTTGAGGGAGGAAGTGAGAGGGTGGAAGTCGAACCTCTGCAAGACGGACCCCCTGGAGCCGACTGGTGAGTAAAGCCAATGGGGACAGCGGGGTGTCCAGTTGAACCGCATCACAAGGCCAGCACACCTTGGGGCCGAGGGCAGACCACACGTCCATTTGGCCAGAGAGCTTGCAGAACCCTCTGTGACCCTCGGATGACTTGCCTGCAGAGTTGGGGTCGTTCCTCATTACAAATGGCTAATGACTTGTCTGTCTCAAGTGGTGAAAGCAGTTACCCCCTTACAAGTGACGTTACTCTCTAGAGGGTGACAGCCACGTGGCCTTTCAGTATTTTAGTAGCCAGTGAGAGTGAAGGTGAACAACGGGACTGACACTCGGCCATGTCTAGTGTGGTCTAGAAGTCTAAAAGGAACTCTTAATAAAAAAATCTAATATGTCAAGCTGACTGTGTGTGTGTGTGTGTGTGTGTGTGCGTGTTCAGTGTACAGGCCTCTCTTTGCCGCATTTTGTACGGGGGGACACCACAGGCGTATGTGCCTCCATCCCACAGTTAATCTTAAAAATAAAAGCAACACTTAAAAGCACAGAGTCGGTAAAACTGTTGGTCGTGTAGCGTTTCTCTGGACGAGAGCCCTTGCCAGTCAGGTGGGCCGTCGACCTGCGCTGTCTAATGTGTAACACGAGCGGCGTCCCTGCTGAAAAAGGCCCGTCTCGCTCTCGCTAAGGTAAAGACGGAGTTCATCTACCTGGACATTCTTGTGCGAATGTTGAAGAAATGTGGGGGGCTGCACATGCTCAGTTTTGTATTTTCACCTCCACATTGTTTAGGGTGGGCTCTGCTCACTCAAAAGTGAAGTCCACACTTGGGCCCACACGTGTGACCCCCCCACCCCAGTAACTGTGACCAGGGAAATGTGCTTAGAAGCAAACGTGTAATGCGGGCCGTGAGGGATGACAAGACCCTCGACTGAAGTGCACTTCATGACTTAGCTGAAGTACTCGGATTACAGTAACGTGCTGCTTTATGTTCAGCTACCCTGCGGCTCCAACTTCAAATGGACGATTGCAGGGACCCTCAGAATGCCGGGGCTGATGGTTGACCGTTGTGCTTCGTGATCTTGAAGGGTGAGACGTATAAAGGAGATGACGGCGTCCAGTCAGTGCTCAGAGGCCATTAGGGTAGAAGGAATACAGCCAAAGGAAGCCTGTCTTTAGTGCCTTATGCCAGAGGTGGTGTCTCCCTTTTGCCCGTGTAGCTGTGCCAGGCTTTTATACCCTCGTATCAGTCGTTGATTGCATTGGTAGCCATACTCTGTGTGTTGACCAGTACAATGTGTGGCACAGACTCCTTGCACCAGTTTAGCACACGATTTGGCTGTCGTCTTCACCTCTACCTGCTTCAGCCGCCTTCTGCCCACCTTGTGCCCTGTCCTGCTTCTGTCTGCCCCAATCTCTAACCTTCTTTAAGGTCCTCTGATTGTGATGGCATCGCCAGTCTGTTGCCGAGATATCTGGGTGGGCTTGGTGTGAGCATGTTAAAAGTTGGCCGTGCTGACCAATCACGCTGCAGCATTCATCACTAGTTGTTCTTCATCTCAGGTGCCCACCTTCCACAACGAAGTGGGCAGCACCTGACCTGCATGGTGAGGTAGTCGGGTCACAAGAGCTGAGCCACAGATGTCCTCTGTGCACCCACCAATCCAATTGGGGTAGCATGAAGACTAATAAGTAGTTAGGAAATCAGCCCTGGTACGCTGGCAGTGCCATAGCTGACCCACTTGGACATTGGGAAGGGATGGTGCCTGGCACTAGTAGGTGTTTGGGCGTTGAGCTGGCACCCACCATTCTCAGTCATAGACGAGACTCCTAACCTGCAGTGCAAATGATTGTCATTTAGGTGGGCCGCCATCAGAAGTGGACGACTCTGAGCCCGACCTCAGCCTGGGGGACCTCAGCAGCTCTGATGAGCTGTCATCATTGGCAGACGTGGGCCGTGGTGCAGGTAAGCCATCCTCTGGCCGCTGTGGCGTGGGCTGACCAAGCACCCCCCCAACTGCTCTCATGTGTCCTGCCTTCCTCAATTGCCGTTTCAGGGCAGAGAGTGACAAGAGTGACCGCCACATCAGTGTCCGACCTCGAGGACAGCGAAGTAGAAGAAGCAGGAGTTGACAAGGGGGCTGAAGACCTAAACCTGAGTGACCTGTAGCTCTGGGTGGCAGAGCCAGCCTCCCTGGGTGACCGAATGATGCCCGTCATTCCCATCTGTTGGACCCCCTGGTCACATTGACACAAAACAAAGCTTAGAGAGGACTGTGCAGGCTCAGCAGAGCATTCTGGGAAAAAAGGCCGCTCAGTAGGTGCAGCGGGCCAATGGCACGCTCTCCATTGTGTCGTCCTGTGGAGAGAGAAAGAAAACCTTAGTGGTGCCCCCAACGTCTGGAGTCCATCAGAGGACCTGCCACCCTTTATCACTACTGACCATCGGCAGGTCCTGGAGGTGACGAAATGTGGCCTGACTGCGATTGTACCAAGACTTGAAGTACAAGACAGCAGCCACGAGGACCACCATGATGATCATGAAGACAACTGTGGTCACCAGGGGGTCCACTGCGGTTCCCAAAGAGTTCTGGGACTGGTGCGGCACACCTGGATAGAGGAAAATAAAAGAGACCCTTGAACCATCCACTGAGGGTGGCCTCCCTGGTGCCAACATAAAAAAGTGATCCCTTACCCATGTCATCACCAATGTTGAGGGTGGGGGCCACGTCCTCTGCTGTTGTGCTGGGGGCTGCTGGAGCAGTAGCCAGTGACTGGCCTGGCAGTGCCACCGACCTGTGGGCTGAACACAGAGAGAGAGGGGATGGTCAGGGCAGGGACCTGCAAAATGAAATTCTGTGTTGCCACTGGAGAGTCTGAACTCAATAAAGATGCCACACTTGAGGTGAATATGGCACCTTACTCGTCTGGCACCTTACATGGGCCCAGGGAGTCATGGGTGGTAAGCTGGCATGGAATGTCTTTGTCACACCCCTGTTGTCATCCCCCATCATGCCATTCTGCCCACATCACATGCCTGCTGCCAGTCACTTGTGCAGGCCTCACCCTCTGCTGCCCATCATTTAATATTAATAATACGTTTAATTGTAGGAGCGCCACTCCCGGGCTCACAGCAGTTAGACTGGTGTCACTGTAGCAGACACAAGATGGCAGTCGATCACCCTTAATGGCCAACATCCACTCAGTCATTTAACGGCAGGTGGGTACAGATGGGCTATATAGCGCCTTAGCAGCGATCCCCAGCTGTGAGTAGCATCTCGGCTCCTTGTCACACAGTTGGCACTTCTTACCCTAAGATTGGTAATGAATGCCACCTGTGAAGGGTGACCAGCTGCACCTCACCAGCCTAACTAGGACGGTCTGAACAGAAGGGCACTGCCACCCCTAAAGTTCATGCCACATATGGCACAACAAGGAAAGCAACTCCAACTGGCATATGGGAGTTAAAAATAAAAACAATAAAAGGTGGACATCGGGGTCTTGACAAACCCCCCCCCCCCCTCCTCACAAAGCTGGCCAAGCCCGACATCTGCAATAATTTAATAAATGACATGTAACCAACAGATGGAAATGGACAAGGCCAGTGTAAATGTGACCACGGTGATGGGTGTAGTGGGCACCAGCCTCGCCAAGGCTGCCAGGTTAGGTGGACTCAGGGCTATGGGGGGGGGGGGGTTCCTTTAAAAATGTTCATGTGAACTCCTCGGCTGTGACAGCAGAACCCCAAATTCTACATGAAAGCCTGGCAGTGGCAGCAGGGGGTACCTGGTACCAGCCACCTGTCTTTGCTCCGCCCACTCATCTTGACGCTTGTGTGTGATTGGTTAGTGGTGGGAGCAGGAAAACAAGTGTAAACTGAAGTAAAATAATAAACAACGGGAATGAAAAACTAAAACGAAACTATTAAAGCAGCTGAAAAGACCAAGCACATTTCACAGCTGGACTGGCGCAGGGCATAATGTGGGCTGCAGCACCCCCGAGATGAGTCTGTGTATGAATATTTGGTGTGCCTGTCTCAAGTCTTCTCTAACATCCTTTGACCTCAGACACCTTGTCCACCACACTAAGAGAAGAACTTGAGCAGTCCTGTAGAAACTGGACGTGTGGGCACCTGTGAGCCCACTGAAGAGCCCAGTGCAGAAGAGTGAACTATTAAATGCCAGCTGAACGGTTATACACAGTATGACCAGCTGGGCCACCTGCCTAAGATGTGGTGATACCAAAGTAATCAGCATCTGCAGTGCCCCATCTGTTGGAATGCAGTTCACACTGCATGTAGCAATTGAATGCAATGTATTTTTCATTCCAACAAATGGTGCATCACAAACATCTAGCACTGCTTTTATAAATCCCATACCAAATGGCCTATGATGGAGACGCAGTCACCTGTCCTTTTATTAAGTTGTTGGATGCATTCTTTATTGATGTGTTTGCGGTGCACCATCTGTTGGAATGTATTTTGTAATGCATGTAGTAATAAAATGCACCACATTTGCCATTTCAGCACATGGCGCATCACAAACATTCGTAGTATTAAAATGCGTCACTGCAAGTGTTTGTGATGCTCCATCTGTTAGAATGACAGACACGTCATTATAGTAAGTAGTGCAGTGTACAGAAGGAGTGGCAGTTCAAGCTCTTGTCATTTCTTGTGTCTTAGTACCGTCACTGTGGGTTACCCCTACGTAATATTGAAGTATGAGCTGCAGTTGTAGAGGGACACGCGCCCCCTGCTGGATACACACTGTATGGCAGTATTTTGCCTTTAACGAAGCATTGAAATCATCACTTGGGAGCTCATTGTCTTCTGTCATTAAAACCCCCCAAGCCTTAAAGTTCACCTAGAGAGGCGTCACACATTGTCCCGTGTCCTGTTTGTGGGAACAGAAGAAGAAAGACCAAAAAACGGCAAGAATGGCAGAGCACTGCCAGTCCAGGACAGGAACGCTGTGTGTGAGGAACACAAATGACGCCGAGTCACTTGTCACCTCCACAGGGTGATGTGACCTGCCGTGGTTCAGGAAATGGGCTTCTTCTCTCAGTCCCAGATTTAACAGGCTCTGGTGGGTCTGCAGAAGAGTGAATCGTGTAACGGGGGCAGACGCAGGCCCCTCCTTGACCACCTGACGTTTGTTTTATTCTTTTTAATTTGCCTTGAGAAGTTGCATTCCGAAGTGCGGTTTGCTCATGGAGTTAAAAGTGGACCCCAAAGCGGCTTCCGATGGCAGAGCCCAACGCTGGGGGTGTCAAGATGGCATCTGGGCTGTGCATTAAAGGCCTTTATGGAAACAAATGGGTCTGCGCCCAAGAAGAATCTGCAAAGTGGAAGACCAAGTGGACCTTTAGGTGGTGTGCTGTATGATGTGGCACACTAGCCAGGTGACACTGTGGCAGCACCGCGCTGTATGACTGGCAAATGTGGACATGCAGATGGGCTGCTGCCCTAAAAGACTGCTGGACTGCTGGCCCAGTCTCAGTCCTGACCGCAACCTCATCAGACATCTGCGATGAGACCTCAGGCACACCACCCACTGCTCCTACCCAGCTAGCCTGGCATGGCTGGAGCAATTTGGCAAAGAAAACTGGGCAAAATAAACCAGGATATGCCCAACAAGGCCAGTCACCTTAAAAGCCCTGAGATGGGGGTCCTCAAAGTTCAGTTTGTCGAATTTCATTTTTAATGTTTTTTTATTTTATTTTTAAATTTGTTTCTGGGCACCACTGCAAAGAGGGTTTGATTTACAGATACGATACAAATTTCCATCAAAATCCATGTTATGCCAAGGCGCTGTACACTCCTGATGCCCAAGCCTGCTGGCACACACACTCTCACCTGGGCCATGCCAGGTAGCTCTGCTGGTGTCTCTAAAATATGGTGCCCTGCAGGAATTTCAGCAAATGAGCCCCAATGTCCCACCCGTGTATACCTACTTGGACTTGAGGATGGCACGTCTTCACTGGCAGCAGACTGTGTGCCATAAAATCGAGGTGACCAAGTGGTCACTGCTCTCAGACCCGAATCTGTCTGGTCGACCACTGCGGTGGTCTCAGGTGAGGCTGCTGCATGTGGAGGATCCCCCTGCATGACTGGAACTCCAGGTGCCCTGCTCGTCCCCCATGATGGCCCACCGGCTCCGTCTTCAGTCTCTGCTGGGGCGGACCAGATGCCATCTCGGGGATAAAGCGACCCTTTTGGTGCCACCGGCCATAGACCTGCGAGAAAAACAAAGCCACCTGAGCAAACTGCGCATGTCTGAAGCGCTTCGGCCGGCGGGTCCCCGCTGCGCGCTCACGCAGTTAATTTAGGTCACTAACGCGTGCCATCAGGCCAAGCCAGGGAGTCGCGAGGTGACAGCGCGTCCCTGGGGAGTCCCGCCGGAGAGCCGCTCCGCTTGGCAGCTGGCGGGCGAGGCGCTATACACCCTAAAGCCGTCTGAGCGGCTTAACACCCCGTCGGATAAAAAGGAAGACAAGCGGGGGTCCGCGTCGGACTTGGGATGGTGATGGGAATCGGGACGTCGACCCCCGTGGCACCCTCACTCCATTACGCTGATGCAACCCTCCAGAATGCCCCCCCTTATCCGTCTCGAACTCTCCTTCTGGCACTGGAGTGTCTTCTCTTGGATCATCCAAACGAGGTCTGCGCTAAAAAACGACAGAAACCGCACGGAGGTGACAACCGGCGCGCGTGCCTCTGCCACCCCTAATTCAAGGCTGCTTACCTGAGGCGGCGCGGCACCGCTGCACGAGCGCGAGCAGCGCGAGCAGCACGAGCACGAGAGCAGGCGCGGCCATCCCGAGTCCTCCGTTGTGTCTGACAACAGGCGAGCGGAGCCCGCGGCTAAAGAAAGCGCTGCCACGTGGGAGTGTTTGGGGGGGTTTGGCCGGCCACTCCCCTCAGTGCCCCCCCTAATGAAATCCTTGAGCAGATGGAATGAGACGAGGAGAGGAGAGGATGCCAGTCAGTCACACGCCCACCTCTGAGTGCGGCCATGGGGAGGGACCTCGGCAGAGCTTAATTATAGGAGGACAGACGGGACGAAGACCGTCGAGCGACACCAGCGGGCATAAGAAGGTGGAAATGTCCTCCGTGTCTATCTGCTCCACTAGGCAAACCTGCTGATGCCAGTTTAGGGCTGTGGCATCAGGCACCAGTCATGTACATACCCACTTTTCACACAAAATAGGAGGAAAGCAGAGCACCAACTTCACACAGACTGTGACAGCAGTGCCACCCTTCATGCCAAGCAGCCTGTCAATACCCCATCCTGGGTGGGACTAAACACTTGGCCAGGAGATGGCAGCCCACCACAGCTTGTCTAAATCTTTTCTCTTCTCTGATCAACTTTCCTCTATTGTGCCCTCCCCCAAGACCACCACAGCTGGACATCCAGCCTGAGGAGGTTTTATGTTTGTCTTTCCTCCACCACCTTTGGGCTTCATTTCACTATTTCAAGTGGCAGGGGTCTCAGGTCAGTAGGCACACACAAGTGGGTTTGGGGGACAGGTGGCCTTGGCACCTCATTGTCACCAGGCCTCTCTGAGCTACCCTTTAGCCCAGCTCATGCCCAGTGTTCAGTGGTCCGTCAAAGGCCGCCACATCTGTAACACAACTTAAGCTGAAACAGCGCCCCCTGCCAGTCAGAGGTGGCATAGCCTTAAAACATTAGGACTTACGGAGAGCACATGACATGCGAGTGCCACACGACACACACGCGTGTGCTGAACCTGAAACGGAATAATAAGATGAGTGGCCAACAAACGACAAGAGAAACACGAGAGACCCCCATTACAATAAAACGCGGCAGAGTTAAGCGTAGAAACCACAAACGTCTCATTTCAGCAAACTCGACCGAACGGACAAAACCGGCGAAACGCGTCATCTCAGCCGGGCCATCTAAAGACCCAAACCGTCAGCCATAAAGTCCAAGAACAAAATCAAAACGGAGTCTGGTGGTCCTCGGTGGTCCGCCTCATGCTGTCAGGTTGCTTTGAGTCCCTAAAACCCCCGACCCCCCAACCCGCACCGCAGATGGGCTGAGATTTGGAGAAATAAAAACAAGAAAGTGAGCCGAAAACCTGGAGCGCGGTGCTTGGTGGGCCAACACAAGAACACAAAGACCCTTAAATGTCACAGTGAAAGCAGATCAGAGGTCTAAATGACCAACACAACAGCACAAAAGGATGAAGCGGCATAAGCCCCCCGATTATGAGAAGAAGAAACAAAGACGGGCAACAAGAATCGCGTCCGACATGTGAAATCTCCAAATGCGTGCTATAGAGCCAAAATGTCCTCAAATGGGACAGAAGGGTGTCACTTGTCACCCTCTGATGGCGGTCTATGGACAGCTAGACCCCCAGTAAAGGGTCAAAAACCAAAAAGACCCTCATGTCCATAAGCACTGACCTTGAAATGGTCTTAATGGTCAATGGTCACCTTGATTGAACCTTCTAGGAGTGACTCTCAGAGGGTGAGGACCACCGGCAAAGAATCAGACACCCAAAAATGGTCATATTGGCAATCAGCAACCTCGAAAACGCAGAAAACGACCCCCCAACTGCCAAGATTTCTCATTTTTATGAAGTTTGGGGGGGGGGGGGGTTGGACCCCTGGGGTTGACAGACGCGTCCTGCACAACTTCACGTCCTTCTTGTCACTTCTGATGAAGACACAGATTGGTTTGCTCTGTCATGGGGGCGTCACTTCCTGCACACAATATGGTCCTAAAAATGAGGGGCATTCATGTCAAAAATAGGGGGAACCCCATAAAGACGAGTCCACCAGCATGACTCATGGAGGTGCTGGACAGAAAGACTTGAAGTGAGCTGCTCAGATTCACGCTTACCCGCTCCAGGTTGGCAGAGGGCAGCAGTGCCAGCCTTGAGTCTGTGTGCTGAGCTCTCTCTTTGCTCTGTCGGGTGAATGAAGGGCCACATGTTCTCCATTGAGGCCCAGACTTGGACTCCGCCGGACACTCACAGCCATTCCTGGCCAGCTTTGGCTCGTGGTCTTCTCCAGAGGTGCCAGTTTCTTGCAGACCCCAGTGGGTTTTCTTCGTATTTTATGTCTGCCATTTGACCCTCACACGCCTTCCAGGGCCTCCCGGTGGGGACAGTGTGTTATTAGTGATAATGTGTGGTGTGACGGCCAAAAGGCTTCGTCCAGCTGACGTCACAGTCTCCTTGGTGCCCCCCGCATGTTTTTTTCTCTTTGCCCCCTGTCCTATAAAGCTGCCACTGATGAAGCAGCCAGGTGGGCACCGTTGTTAGCCACACAGTCTCTCCAGTGTCACCCACTGTAGCTTGTGACTCCTTCAGAGTTCTCAGAGGTCTCTTGGTGGTCCGGCACACTCGTCTTCTTCAGTTTCTGTTCTTTATGGTGGCATTGGGTTATGGTGGGTCACTCAAGTGGTCCGGACTGCCATGCTACTGTGTATACTTCTGTTCCCAGCTCTGATGCACTTTAGTCACCGTGGGTGACCCGCCAACACACCTTCCACTGTGACAATTGTCTTTGATTTCCCAAAGGGGGTTACAAAGCCACTTACACGTGACATCAAAAAGGTGACGAGACATCAGCAGCTCTGCCAGACGCTCTCCATTTGTTCACGATTCGGTGAATTGGACATTTTCTTGTCATCGTCCCCTGCCTTGTGCTTGTCGTGGAGTTGCCTGGCGTGTCTTCCTCATGTAGGTGAGCCCACCACACTGACTCACCACAAGCTGGACCTCCAGAGGGGTCGCCCTCCACTGAACTTGTGATGGGACCTCTACAAGTGGTGGTGACCGCATGGTGACATGTCCCATGAAGGGGGGGGGGGCTTCTTGCAAGATTCATGGTGTAAATTTGGCCCACTTTGCCTCATTGGAGGTCCGTCATGGTCTTGGAATTCCAAATTTTAGTCAGTGTGGGATGATGTCCACGACGTCTGGAGAACTTCTTGAAACAGGTGACACGGCCGAGGTCAGGACTGTCACCTGCACGCCATCACCTTGAGCTGAAGGCAGACTTGTCCTCGATGTTGATGCAGCTCTCCATGCCCATCGTTACAAGACGTGGCGACCATTAAAGTGTCCATGTGTCGGTTAAGTGGCCGCCTTTCCAGTTACCGAATAGCAGGACGTGGCAGATGCACCTGACTAGATGCCACATTTCAAAGTAGTGCCCAAGCCGTGCCCACCCTGGAGAGCTTCACGGCTGTGTGCCATGTTCCCCTGACGCAGTAAGATGGCGGCGAAATTCAGACGTCGCCGTTCAGTTTGACTGTGCGCATTTACCTTCATTCATGTCACTGTCATTTCTGACGTCACTTGCTTGTGTCACATTGTCATAACAAATACGCCACATGAAAGAACAAATTCAGAGATCAGCTTTGATTTGCACATTCAAGTCTGCGCTGGCATCCAACGTGGACAACTAGGGACGTGTGTAAGGTGACCCCCTCTGCATGCTGGGATTTTGGAGGAGCCCGACGTGTTTGGTGTGTTGCCGTTGTGGTTGCCCATCTTTGCAGTGCTGCTGTTAAAATGACTTTCAGCAGTTGAGCCCACCAGGAGCCCATGTTGGCCACGTAATTGTCAGGGGTCTGACTGCGGGCACTCGTCTTGGGACCACTGGACACCTCTCTAAACCGACTGGTCAGCAATAGCTGCTAGTAAACTGAGGGTTAAATCAGATAGACCCACCCACCTTAAACTGACTGAACGAGGGGGCAACTGCTGACAATGAAGAAGACATTTGACACACAGAACTACCCTGGACAACACAAAGAGGGCAGGACAGACCACCAGGGTGTGCCCCCAATGCCGTGGCGCCAGAGCTTTTCTGCACTGTGAGTGGCACATCAGCTCCCAGGTTAGCACAGGCGCTATAAATCCCAAACCCGCTGGGGTGAATTCACGGGCACGTTGCCCCCATACACTCCACTGCGTGTTCTGCCATCTGAAGCACCACATGAGGCGAGAGACGGCAAAGCAGGCTTGGCACCGGTGTAGCTGGCAGAACAGGCACCGCAGAAACATAATGTGCCTGACGTAAACTGGGGGCTTCAGAGCACCAGAGAGTCCATGGCACTTCCAAAACTGACCACTAGAGGGGGAAATCCTGTCAAAAACCCCTGGCTAGACACAAAAAGGGCCTTGCGGGACTTTGATAAAAATAAAAAGGTTTAAACTGTCCAGAGACACAAAGGAAACTTCTGTGGAGTAGAAAATGCAAACTGGGGCTGCCAGTGACACAAAGACAATCTAAAAAGTCGAAGAAACCATCAGAAAATTCACTAAAAAACACAGCAAAAAACGGCAGAGGAAGCCCCCGACGCCGCACAGCATTCACAATGAACCACCTGGAACTGCCGAGACCCTCCAGACTTAGCGAGCAGAGGGCGGTCCCTGGCAGTAATTGGCAGGTGGCTCCGCCTCTTGGAGGATCACCCATAATACACACGGACATAACAAAGGCAAAGACAATACAGCGGATAATTCACTAAAGTAACAACAGCTCAGCAAAATGGCTGCACGAAGGACAACAAGGGCACCAAGCAAGAGCTTGAGGCCCAGCCTGGCACCAGTGAGGATCAAAGACCCCCTGCTGGGTTTCTACAACTGCTTCAACCCGAGAGTCATCAGCATGGCACCAGCTAGAAGGGGGCATTACCACGGGTGGTCTTTGGTGGTCTCGGCCATTAAAACCTGCTTGTTAAGTTGGCACAAGTGGAGAGTAGTGGGTCCAAGTCCAAAGTGGGCACCTGGCAGCCTTCAGTTGGAGCCTACAAGGACAACCCAATAGTGCCAACAAGTGGCCTCAGCAAAGGGCTCGAGCAGCTCTTCACCTGGGCAGGATGGTTGTGAAGCCCCCCAAGTCCAGGGCTTTGGTCATTAAGAGTGGTCAAGCAACTCCGCTTCTCTCCGGGGGGCATCCACATTCCACCTGTGACTGAGGAGCCCACCAATATTCTGGTCAAGGGTTTCAACTGTGTATTGAAGGCAATGAGCAAGGGGCAGGGGCCACGGCTGAGAGTGGTGGACGACAAGTCAGGGGGGCTTCCTGGATAACCAATATGGACTGGCACCACGGCTCCTGCTAGTTTATGAAGTCCCAATGACCCCTCTTCATGGCTTTGATGACCACGTGGGAGGAAGGGAGTGCCACACAGCATGCACAGCACCACAGATGGGCACAATAACAAGCCTCCACCTGACAGAGGAGTTTCAGGTGACCTGAGCCAGAGAGGTGACAATCTCTGGAGACTCAGAGGACAACAAAGTGTCATTGGCTGGCATCAATATAAGGAGAGAAGGCAGAAGAGCGAGTACAATGGCCCCTAGCGGGCACAGTGGCATCTGGACCAGTCGGACCCTGGAGTTCTCCAGCATCTTATTACAACAAAGTTGGCTGGGGGAGAGAAAAGTTGCCTCATCCCAGCAGGACAGGGCACATGTGCCAACAGGCTGCTTGGAGCAACTGGCATCATGCAGAAAATAGCTCTGGACGGTGGCACTGGCATCAGTGGCAGGTTCACCAGCTGGCCCAATGTGCCAGAAGAGAGGGTCCCTCAGGATTTCCTAAGCTGCTGCCCAAACACATTGGCAGAGAGGGGGGGTGTCTCTGGCATCACGACCAAGCGCTAAGGGGAGTGGCAGATACCATTTGAAGCAGAACCCACCAAAGCAAGCAACACCATCCAGCTAAGCAGGTCATTGCTTTTTTTTTTTAAGCTGGGGAGAAACTACAATGCTAGCCTGGGTTGGGCATCGGGGGCACCAGACTGGTAGCTCCAGGTTGGCCCAGACAGACCTCTGAAATTCTCTGATACCATCTTACACCAGATTTGGTCCTTACATCTCCATCAAGTAAGCAGGTGGCTTTGCTGGACGTCTCAGTCCCACTGGGATGACCGGGTGTGTTGTGTGACCTGGCCGAGTGCCACTCTCATGTGTCCTCCTCTGCTGTTGGTTGCTTTCCAATCAGGACCACAACACGCCTGGCACTCCTGGCTTCTCCTCAGCTGAAAATGTGGGCACCATCAGCGATCAACTCTCCTGACCTCCGCTGGCCAGCCTGCTCCCTTCTGAACACACCACAACCTTCCCCTCTTCATCACTGCCGTTTCCAACCTCCTCTCTGGTTGCCCCCTTCCTCACTGCATCCCCCGTCCCTCACTCGTGCCACACACGTCGTCACCACCTCCTCAGCACAGTCACTTCCCCTACTGTGTTCAAACAGCCCTAGTAGCTCCTCTTCCTCAAGACGCCCACTCTCACTCCATCTCAAGAGGGTCATTACATGCCAATGTGTCTCCTCTCTTCTACATCAGTCAGGGTTCAAGAGGGGCCATTCCACCGTGGGTGACACGTTACAGCAGACAAGAGCTACCAACAAATCATCAGTGCTCATCATTCTAGACCCCTCTCTGGCCTTGGCACCACTGGGTCTGCCCGCAGGTGGTTTGACTCCTAAATCGCCAGCAAATTATGCGGTGTGCCCTGGCATGGTGAGATGTCAAGGGGGCCCCAAGGTCTGCAGCGGGCCCCCTCCTCCCTATACCCCTCCTTGGTGGGCCTTCTCATATCAGTGCCATGCTGCACCTGTTGCTCCCTGCAGAGGACCACCTGGCATCAGCTGCAATCTCTTCATGTCTCACTGACCACCATTGCCAGCTCAGCTCATCATGCCACCTTGTGTGTCTATTCGACACCCCACCTCTGTTCAGCTCGGCTCGTTACGGCTAACGCCTGCCAGGTTGGGGTGGTCATCGCTGACCAGCTGTCCTTCACTGTCCATGTCGCTAGGGTCTCTTGGTCTTGCAGATTCACCAAGAGCAGACGCTATCTGATGACGTATGCAGCGCAGCTCCTGGTCCAAGTTTTGGTTTTTTCACATGTGGACTAGTGGCACGTGTCACCAGAGAGGCTCATGTGGTGTTCGTCCAGGCAAGGTGAGCAGATGTCACTCCTCTCGGGTCTGCTGATGAATGGCATCTGCCTGGCAACAAATCTCAGTCCAGACTCTTTTTGTGGGTAGCTGCAGGAACGAGCTGCCCACCTCCATTCAAAGTTCAGAAGGGCCTGATGACCCTCTTGGGAGGTGAATTTCTGTCTGTGTTTTGTACCCTAGAAATTGTAATTCGCTGGCATTTTGCGTTGAGCTCTTCACTTGTGGTGGCCAATTCTGTCACCTTGTCAAGTCACACTTGTTCCCAAACAGTTCACCTGACTGATGTTTACTCGATTATGGTGACCTATTTGTAAGTCGCTTTGGATAAATGTGCCTGCTAACCACATACATGTAAAATGGAGCTGCTGAGGTTTCTGGGTGGCTTTGGGTCAGGACAGCTGGACACGCTAATCAGGGGCTTAGTCAACCCCTGCAGATCGAAGACCCCGGGTTCATCATTGACGAGGTGTGTCACAAAACCGTGTCAACCGTGAAAGGCGCTATATTAACACAGTGACTATTCTTCAAAGCAAAGTGTCATTTAATGATCGCATTTACAATAAAAACATATTTGTATGTTCAAAGCGCAAGAGTTCAAAGCGCGAGGCTGCCGGAGTCTTCACAGCTCGCAGCGCAGCCTTTGTGGAAGGCCCGGAACGACGGGCCTCTCCGCTTTCGTCATTTTTTTCAACGCTCGGGTGCATCGCTTCACTTAAACTGAAATTCTTTTTTCTCTCCGGTTTCGCGTTCGTTTCCCGCTGAGACTGACGCGATCCCGAAATATTACATTTTAGCACAGCGTGCTCGCTCAGCTCCTAACTCTTACAGCTCAATCCCGCGTACTGCAATTACAGCAGCCTGCCGTCGATAGAGAACTACAAGTCCCAGCAAGCAGCGCGACTCTCACGCAGTCCTACAGTCGGTGTCAGCTGTAAAGAGCGCCTGTCAGAAAGAAGTCCAAAAAGAGGTCAGTACTGCACCGGAGCCGCAAGACACAGGTCGGTGCTTTTTTTTCTGTAACCTATTCAGGGCTTGTCATCTGGATTTTCTGCCATCTGAAGGAAGACAGCTGGCACGCCTGACTGGAGTTCGCTCAGGCGCCCTCGTGGACAGCCACTTGCTGCCGCTGCAGCTCCACCGCTCCGCTCGGGAGGGTCTCTCCGTTAATTAGGGTGTCGCAGTGGTTCCCTGCAGTGCCGACCCGCTTCGGCTCGGTTCGTCCCGGAGACCCAGCAGCACTGCGGCGGATTTGTGACGGCCGTTCACGCACTTCTTATTTCTCCTTACGACGACATTTCTGCTCGTAGAGAAGAGCGGCGAGGCGCAGAGCCTCCTCACACCGGCTGGTCACCGTGGGCAGTGTCGAGGAATTGCTCCGTGGACGTTGACCACATCGTTCTCGGCGGCTTGTGGACGGCGCTGCTTCCCGAAGATCCCGACTCTCTGCGTGGCTCCTTGACGGTACTGAGCGCCGGAGTCTGCGGCTGCTGGGAGGAGCTCGTTGCGGCGGCCGGGCATGTCGGGCGCCCCTTCGTAGAGAGGCAGCACGCGGCTGTCTGCTCCCTTCAGGCGGTGCGGATTGAGACGGGCTGGCCGCCTTTTCTTCCTCCATGAATGCCACTGGTGCAGTTCTTTTAGATGGCACTGCCCTGCGATGAGTTCCCAGTAGACATTGTCCACCGGCAGCGGCGCTATAAAGGAAACGAGCGGAAAAGCTGAGGACAACACACCGTCTCTGTCGCCGTCGCCTTTCCCAAAGCTCAGTTGGTGGCAGGCAGACCCGTCTAGAGGGCAGCTCAGGGTCAGAGTGGCACATTGCGTAAATGGAACACGGCCGGAGTGGACAGAGCCCGGACAGCCTGGACTTCACAGTGGAGAATGTGGAGAAGGTGAGGGCGCTTTGGTTGGCACTTTATCTGGAGTGTGGGTAAGTGATGCTGGCAGCACCCGGCTTTGGCATTGGGGAGGCCGAGGTGGCCTGAGGTGCTCCAGCCTGGCCACTCTGTCTAAATTAGTGGCATCTAGTACCCGAGTCAGTGTCCTCTTGCCAGGCCATGTAGGGGATGCCAACAGCTTAAAGGAAACAAGTGGGCGCAGACTGTGAGCAATTCCATTGGTTGTCTTGTGTGATAATAATAAGCTGCTGACTCTTCACTTCAGGAATGCCACCAGGTGGTTGTTACTTGCGCCCGCTCATTTCCTGGCATGCGGCCTTGTATGGGAGCCGTGGGGTGGTGACCTGTCTGGAAAGCCTGGCAAAGGCCGAGTTCTGTGAGTTGCATGAGCGTTGCCACTTGTGATCAGCCCGGCCTGCCAGTCTTCTGGATACAGTGAGATGCCAGCGGGCATCCCCTCCTGGGCCTGAGCTGTAGGCTGCATTGGTGCTTTGTGGAGGCCGGTCAGCCTCGTGTCTTGTAAGGCATTTGCTGGAGCCGCAGGTTCGAGTCCTGCCCTGCCAAAGTGCCAAGTCATGTTCTGTGCCCCCTGACGGAGTGATGAGGTGGACAGACTGGTCGAAGGTCATTGTCTTGTGAGTGGGAGACGGGGTGAGCCGAGGCCTACTGTTACGTCTGGTGGCTTGACCTGCAGGCTAGTGGACAGTCCAGTGGTCAGTCTCTGGGTGAGTGGCTTCTACAAAGTGAGGAGCGGCTCATCCAGGGTGATGCCAACCTCCACCCGCTGCTATGCCCTGTGAAGTGGACGATGGCTGGGTAGAGATAGGCAGGCCATTATTTGCTTCTTTGGCATAAGCTGAGCCTCAGGATCACCCGCAGCCTACCAGCCTGTCCTTTCAGGCCTATGCCCTGCTGTGAGCGAGGGGGTATCATGCTGGTCCTGCCTGTGCAACTGGCATATTCTGGGGAGAAGGTGAGGTTGTGTTTGAAGGGCAGGTGGTGTCAGGGTGGAGCAAGGTGAGCTGCAGATTGTTCTGCCCGCTCTGGAGGACATGTGAAGTGCCAGCTGGTGTTGTGCCCATCAGTATAAAGTTCTGCTCGGCGCACCCAGTGAGTTGCAGGCTAATGTCCTCCCCTGGGCTTTGCCACAGACAGTTTGATGCCAGTTCATGCCCGTCGCCACATCCTTCAGGGAGACACTTAGCAGAAGCCTTCTCATTAGCCTCTGTTTTTCAGCTGCCGCCTGGGGGCTCCAGCACTGTGCCATGGGGAGGGGGGCACTGGCATGTTTACAGGTAGCGACGCGTTGCGAATGCACTTTTTCACTGGGCGCCGTGTTGTTTTGTCTGTGTGTGGTGCAGCCATGTGGACAGGTGCCAGGCGGTCATTTGTGAGCTTGCAGGCCGTCAGTTGGCAGGAACGCAGAGCTAATTTTATCTGCCAGGCAGCCCTCGTCCTGCACTTGTGACTTTGAAAGGGAGACGAACTGCGCCATCTCCTGCTCTCGAGACAGCTGGCGTATGAGGGAGTGGTTAAAGCTTCGAGGCATCGGTGCCCGCTGCTGCCCGTCCATCAGGGTGACCTCCACAATGGCGGACACTTGTGCACAGTTGGAATGTCATCTTGTCCGGCAGGGCGAGCTCGAGGCTGTGACAGTTGTGCAGTGCCAGCTGATATGTCACCCTGGAGGCACACTTGTATGACAGGGTCCCCTTTTCCTGTCACTTCTCGTGTGGTCTGCTGTGCTGGTGGCCCACGTGGCTCTCTTTGATTTTTTTCTTCTGTTGTTGTCATTCAGGAAAGCCGACGTGTGTGACGTTTGCGTTTGTTTGTGTGATGTCATCATGGTGGTTGTGACGTCCCGTGGAGCTCGTTTTGAGTCGCCTCTTCTGCCTGCCTAATTCAACACGAGTGATAATGATGGGCATAGCGGACACGGGCGCAAACGACACCGAATGGCAGGGCGTGACAGTCAGGATGACGAGGGTGGCAACCTTACAGTGAGGGACAAACCTCCATGTCACTTCACGAGAGGCTCGCCACGTCTCACCAGTGACATTCAAACACATGTGCCAATCAACACGTGACATGCTGTGGTGCCACCGCAATTGGTGAGAGATGGAGAGACAGCTGTGAAAGGCGCTATATAGCAGGTTCAGTGGGTCATTACTGTCACGGGGTAACGGAGCAGAGTGACATTCGTACTTACAGGTGATGATCGACATGCAGCAGTTTGGCCTTCTTGCTGATCACTCCGAGGTGGGGACGGTGCTGTGAAAGGCGCTATATACCCGGGTTATGAGGGCATTGTGAGGCCATTGTGAGCCCAAGTGCCATTCTAATCACCATGCAGGATGTTGTCACTCTGTGGTGCCGCTGTGTAAGGCGCTATATAATCGGTTTACACGTCACTTGAGGTGGACGTTGTGTTTCTGGTGCTCGGCTGAGCTCTGCGGGTGCTGCTGACTAAATCCACGACACTCCAGGGGAGTCAAAGCGTCCGCTGGCACACGCTGAACGTTGTATTTGTGTGAAGGTACAGGTGACATTAAAATAACGCCAAAGGACAGTGTAGAGCTGGCAGCGTGTGACACACATGCTGCGCCCGCTACCTCTGGCTGTCCACTCGGCATTTCTGAAGTCCCCATTGCCACCTTCTGGGACCCCCAACTAGGCGTCATGTGGCACACGGCTGTAATCTCAGGAGTCCAGCAGGGAACTGCTGGTTAACATAAAGCATGTTGCTGCTCTCCAGTGGCACCATTAGTGATGGACGTGAAAGGCGCTATATGACGGTGGTCATGTGTGCTGAACACATAATGACATTGTTAACTCACACCTGCTACTCAACGGGTGACTGATGGCTGTGAAAGGCGCTATATAGCAGGTCTGCTGGCTGTGAAAGGCGCTATATAATGGTCCCTTTCATGCTGTGCTCTCTTTTTCTCTGGGAGGTTTCTAAAGTCATTCCTGTCACTTGTGCAGTTCACGGTGACATTTTTAACTTGCACATGGCAGTCAACATTTGACAAAGTGACTCTCTTTGGGACCCTGACTGGTGATAGATGTGGAAGGTTGCCGGGAATCCGGTGAATTGCTGATAAACGTCTGGATTAGTGACAGATGTGAAAGGCGCTATATGACAGGAGTGTAAGGCCAGGACTGTCACTGTGACCCTTTAAGGTTAAGGTGCTGTGGTTAGTGAGCGATGACTCTGAAAGGCGCTATATAACAGGAGTGCCTGTGAAGTTTCTTGAGACCACAGCACTGAGTGGCTTTAATTAAAGGACCTCCATGACTGTGGTGACCCCTATAGCGCCTTTCCTCCGTGGTTCAGTGTAAAGCGCACAAACACTAGGAGTGCAGTCCTGGCACGTCACTTATTTTAGGTACGCTTGTATTGGCATTCATGAATAGAATATTCCGGGGGGGGGCAGAGATGAGGACCCCCGGTGTAACAACACATGGTGGGGAGAGGGCGTCCTGAGCGACTCGCTCCGTCTGTGCGTCTTCTTAGCTTGTTGTCTGACATTAAACTGCAAACTCGGGCCGAATTCCGAGATCATCCCGAATGTCCCCGTTGAATCGAACTCTTTGAAGCCGTCTTTGTAGGCCGCGTTGTCAGAGGACCCCCAGTCTGGTGGGTTTGTGACGTTTGCACTTGTGAGATTTGGAAGTGGAATGAAGTCGCGTCTGGAAAGTCACCAAGTCCTGGGGCTTTAATTGTCCAAAGCAGCCAGTGTGACGTCCAGCCTGCCAGGTTTATTTCAGACCACCAGTTAAACCTGCCCTTGTTAGGCCCCAGTGAACTGCAGCCCACTGTGTTCACGTCCTAAGTAAAGGCGCTATATAATAAGGATGCACAGTCGGTATTGTCACTTGTGAAGCGTCACCGTTAACGTTAAACCACTGACTAGTGAGCGATGGCTCTGAAAGGCGCTATATAGTGGCGAGGCTAGGGACGTAGCCCACCGTGCTCATTACACTGCCATGTGCAGCAGGTGCGCCGGTTATCGTGTCGTAACCCACAGGTGTGACATCTCTCACTTGTGTCGTCAACGCCGGCTCCGGAGTCGAAATGCCGGCCGCCAAGGCAAATGCGCTCAATAAAAGCAAAGCAAAGGTGCGACGCGCACTCTGTGGCCATGTGACTTTAAAAGTGACATGAAGAGCCCGGACCCCGCTGCGCCATGGCCGTGTGACAGGCAGGATGTCCTCCTCCTCCAGCGGTGCTCTTCTTCTTCTTCTTCTTCCTTTTGTGTTCTGCGCTCCCGCCTCTGACTCGCTTGGCTGTGCAGGACGAGCTGCTGTAGCGTCTCTCGTGTTCGCAATTCTGTGTAAACGCCGTTAATCCCAAAAACTGACTTGGGTTAACCGAATTACCCTTCAAACAGTCTGGACGCGAACGGGTCACCCGGTCCTGCCCTCCTCACCCTTCGGCTGCGATTTCGATGAGCTGTGGAGCGGCAGGCTCTGCGAGCACTCGGGACGGCACTCTGCTGCCACCTTGTGGATGAAGGAGCGTCCTACTGAAAAAAGAAAAAAAAAATCACCAGGACTTACTGACATTTTAGGGCAACTTATCAATATTCATGAGTGGGGCGGAGCCTTAAAAAGCACATCGGCATGTAAATGAGAATCACTAAAAGAAGTTTTAGAACAATTGGGTGACAGTGGTGACAATGAGATTTGGTCATCAGACGTGGACACAGATAGTGAAAGTGATGCATGATATGGTGCTGACAACCAAACTGGCATGATGTGCCCAGGGAATTCAGCCACCTGAAGGTTCATCATGTGGCAACATTAGCCAAGTGACAAAAAGGGCGAAATGACTGCCATCAAAATGCAAGAACAAGAAAGACGACAGCCCCTATGCACTGTTCACAAAGCCTGGCACGGTGGTAGCCCACAATAACGCAAGGGGCACATCGATAGTGCGCATCAGGCACAGACATTCTGCCATCTCATGTGCAAATGACACAAAATCAATAAAAGTGACAAAGAACCCCCCTTGTATTGTCCTGATTGTGACATCGCACTGTGTGGTTGTGACTGTCACACGAGGGAGACGCACTTAATCGGCATCAGCACCACAGTGGGCACTCGGCCCACCCGTCCTCCTGTGTTTAGCTTGATGTTTCTCGTGTTTCCGTGACACTTGATGACATTTTTTATTACTGAAAACAATTCACCGTTTTTGGCTCATTTTTCTGGGGGTAACCATAACGCTGAGGAGGATAGAGTGGGACCCCCAAAAGCTGCCCCAGTGGTCTCTAACAGGGCTGCCCTCTTCAAGTACAACTACCATGCCACCCTGTGGGACTCCAGACCGGAGCAGCACCAGAAGCCTGCTGCCCCCCAGAATGCCCCCAGTCCTCCACTGCCCATCCAGTGTGTTGGCATCCCTGCCAGGAAGGGAGCCACCAACCACCCTGGCTGAGTGGCTCGTCCACCCGTGAGCTCCTTCACAATGTGAATTAAGGGGTCAATATTGTCACATGTCCCGAGCAGACTGGAGCTCTTCTCCTGTGCCAGTTTGACCCCTTCTGGTGCCATCTTTAGTGATGGGTGCTCTATGGTTATTGTCACACGTACAGAGTGCGGTCAAATACTGACTTGTCACATGTCGGTCAGCACATCCGTGTTGCTATGCTGTATGGACAGATGTGGAAGACACAGTGTCATCGGTTCCTAGGGTCACTTTTGTCACGTGAATTTCTGACGTGTTAATGAACCTGCCACACTCTGCCACTCTCCGACACCGTGATTAACGAGTCGAACACCTTAGGCAGACTGAGAGATGTGAAAGGCGCTATATAAATGCCAAAGATACGAGAGCCACTCTCTGGTAGGGGGATCACCATGAAAGGTTAGCCCTCCCTATTGTCACTTGCTCTGAGCCCACTGACATTCCTGCTGCTCTGTGCCACCTGGGCACCTCTGTCTGCCTTACCGGAACAATCTGAGGTCACCTGGGGGGGAGTGGATAGCAGGACCTGAAGTGACTGGGGCCCCCAGTACTACACTTGATGTTGCCAGGTGGTGCCCATAGGTGGCACTGCTACTGCTGTTGTGTCTTCAAGCTGTCTGCTGACTGAGCAGGGCAGGCATGGAGTGAAGGCCGTTGGCATCGGCACACAGTCGTGGGTCGCCAGAGCCTAATGCTGTGACTGTACCAATGTGAGGCTGCAGCCCAGGTGGCATTCAGCTTATTTTCATTAATAGTTAACTCCAAGGTTATGAGGTGAACACCTGGTGGATACCCGGCAAACACTGCCAGGCCATAAAGATGGCATATTGGGTCCTTGAACAGTCATGCCCAGTGGACTGGGCACATAGCAGTTAAAATGTTTGCTGTTGGCAGATTCTCTGTTTTACTGGCTGTCGGTCAAGCCTTGGGGTGGCAGTGTGCCATGTGTGCCACTCTTACCTGAGGACTCTGTGTTACGTGCTTTATGTGATCTGTTGGTGCCCCTTCTTATTGCTCTGAACTGCAGCTTACTGAAACATGGCAAGGGGGCACTGGCAACTGGCATGTGTGACTTCCTGGGTTGAGGGAGACCAAGGGTGGCATATGCCCGCCCCTCTTTTACTAGCAGTTCATTTGAGTGCCTCAAGTGTGGCAGATGGTGCCACCACTCGGACGCCGAGCCATGTTTTATGAACAGATGTCACCCCGAGTGTGAGTGTGACGTCGTGTCCATCTGACAGCAAGTGCTGTGCCCTGTGTGTGCGTGTCGGGGTGAGCTTATATGCCCGTGTACAGTTTGTGCACACAAACTGGCACACCATACCCATTGATATTCCATTGTGTGCACAGGCCCTGCTTTGCATAATGGGCTCTGTGTGTGTGACAGAGTGGCACGTGTGTCCTCGACTGTGTGTGTTTCTGTGCAAGTCCTTTCTTTCTGCTCATTGCCCTCCTGTGCCCACAGGCGCTGCACCAGCTCTACTATGACCCCAACATCGAGAACAAGAACTTGGCGCAGAAGTGGCTCATGCACGCTCAGGTCTCCCCGCAGGCCTGGCACTTCAGCTGGGCCCTGCTGAGCCCGGACAAGGTGCCCGAGATCCAGTACTTTGGCGCCAGTGCCCTGCACACCAAGATCTCGCGCTACTGGGGCGACATCCCAGCCGGGCAGTACGAGAGCCTCAAGAGCCAGCTCTTCAGCCAGATCGCCCGCTTCGCCTCGGGCTCCAAGATCGTGCTGACCCGGCTGTGCGTGGCCCTGGCGTCGCTGGCCCTCAACATGATGCCCGAGAACTGGCCCTCGGCGGTCAGCGACATGGTCAAGATGTTCCAGACGGAGAGCTCGGACGTGGACGGCAGGGCCCGCTGCCTGGCGCTGCTGGAGCTGCTGACCGTCCTGCCCGAGGAGTTCCAGACCAGCCGGCTGCCGCAGTACCGCAAGGGTCAGGTGCGCAACACCCTGGGCCAGGAGTCGGCCGCCGTCTTCCCCCTCCTGCAGCAGCTCCTCCAGCAGCACGACTCGCCGGGCTTCATCAAGCAGAAGGTGCTCAAGTGCTTCTCCAGTTGGGTGCAGCTGGACGTGCCGCTCTCGGACTGCGAGGGTCTCGTGCAGGTGGCCTTCTCGTCGCTGCAGGACCCCGAGCTCTTCGACACCGCCGTGGAGGCCATCGTCAACGCCATCTCGCAGCCCGACTCGCAGAGGTGAGTGGAGTTTGGGGTGGGCCTCGGCGAAGCCATTTGTGAAAAAGTATTTGCCCCCCACTTTGGCTCGAGTCTTTAGAGAAGGCTTAGTATCAGATAAAGGGGGGCCTGAGAGGACACAGAACACGAGTTCTCCTTACGACATTTAAGTCCTGAAGTTATTCAGCACTTGTGAGAAGGTAATTGCCCCCTTAGTGACTCGCTCAGTCAGCTGACCAAACACGTGTTGAGTGAGGTCTTCTCCGAAGAGCGCTTGGTCTTGAGCACAGAAGAAAAGAAAGGGGGACAAAGTCACTTCAGGGCTCCGTACCAAAATGACCCTGAAGACCACAGCAGAGAGTATCCCAGAACAACGTCCAGGGAACTGCAGGGCCCTCCAGCCTCGGCCAAGGACTACGTTCATGATTCCATGGCGGGGCTGTCTGAAAGGGCCCTCGTGGACCGATGAGCACACAGCCACTCTGATGGTAGCAGACCTACGGTAAAACGTGGGGCGCAGGTGTGATGGAGAGACGACACATGGGGAGAATTGCCATGTTGAAGGTGCCAGGAATTGTGCACATGACCAGAAGAGTGTCCAGTCATCTGTCCTGAAGCCTCAGTGGGTTATGCAGCGGGACGATGGCTGTGAAGTTATGCAGTGGCCTTGTCCTGACTTGAACCCCTAAGAGGTGCTAAACAAAGCAGCTGGCACCCCTAAAACCTGCCAGAGTGTCTGAATTTAAGCGAAGAAGAGAGGGCAGTGTGGAAGACTGGCATCACGTGATGGATGTGTTTAATTGTGATTATTGCTGCTGAGGGGGCACTTACTTTTTCACACGGGTGCTGAGAATGTTAGAAAGCCTGACTTTAAAAACTATACTCGGGTTCCCTTGTTGCATTTCACCTGGAGGAGTGGAAGCGGGCCATGAGGACGGGGGCAGATACTTTGTCACAGCACGGTGGCTGGTGGGCCCCTTTGCCCGTCCCCCCTACTGACCCTCGTCTTCCTCTCCGCAGGTACGTCAACACTCTGCTCAAGCTGATCCCACAGGTACTGCAGCTGCAGGAACAGCTGCGACAGGCGGTGCAGAGCTGCGACATGGAGACGTCCCATGGCATCTGTCGCATCGCTGTGGCACTTGGCGAGAACCACTCTCGGTAATTCTGGCTGGTGCCAGTTTGGGCGTCGTTTTAATGTCACAGGTCAGGGCTCTGACCGACTCTCTGTGTTTGTCGCAGGGTTCTGCTGGAGCAGGTGGAGCACTGGCAGAGCTTCTTGGCTCTTGTCAACATGATCATGTTCTGCACTGGCATCCCTGGTCATTACCCCGTGAATGAGACCACCAGTTCGCTGACACTGACCTTTTGGTACACACTTCAGGTATGGAGTAAGATGGTAGCGGTGAGGCTGGCACCTTGGCAGAGTGGGCGTTGGCTGATTGGCGCCCTGGTGGAGTTGACAGGAGCCACGTTGGCGTGTTACTTGATGCCCCCCCCCTTTGTTTTTCAGGATGATATCATGTCCTTTGAGGCGGACAAGCAGGTGGTCTATATGCAAGTGTACCGGCCCATCTACTTTCAGCTGGTGGACGTCCTGCTTCACAAAGCCCAGTTTCCAGTTGATGAAGAGTACAGTTCTTGGTCCTCCGATGAGAAAGAACAATTTCGAATTTACCGGTAAGTGTCTGTGCAGGTGTGGCCCCACAGAGCCATGGTGGTCTGCTCCCCGCTCTGACTGCTGTCCCCTCGTTTTTCAGGGTCGACATATCGGACACCCTCATGTATGTCTACGAGATGCTTGGAGCTGAGCTGCTTAGCAACCTGTATGACAAGCTGGGGCGCCTGCTGACCAATGCTGACCAGCCGGCCTCGTGGCAGGTAGGTGTGCCGGGGTGGCTGTCGTGACTGATTTGTGGTAGAAGACCACCGAGAGGAGCTGGTGTTTGAGCAAAGCGCTGGGCTGGTCTTTCACAAGTCGTTAGTCGAAATTTAATTGGAAGCCAGTGCAGTGACTTGAGTAGGGGGGTTAAGATGGACCTGCAAGAAGGAATTTGACCGACCGCCCTGTGGCTTCTGCCGTCAGCTTCGTATTATCGTCGAGTCACCGGGGCTCGCGATATTTCATATTGGGTGGTCTGCTCGTGCACCCCTTAAGATGAACACACAAACACACACATTGCGAATGGTGTCTGCACAGCCCATACCCGCCACCCCCCGTGGTCCACATGCTGACTTGCTAGCGCAGACCGGACTGGTGTCCCCAAGACAATGGAAGCTCGTGTGCTGTCACTCTTACTGTCACTCCCCGCTGTGCTGCTCGCTATTGGAGAGAAGTGACAATCTGCTTATGTCACGTCCCCCACATGGGTTTGATTTCCTCGATTGCCCCCAATGTGCAGACAGAGCATTGGGGGGTTTAAAGCAAAGCTTTGTTTATTAGCAAATAAAACGAGAAAAGCAGCACAACGTAAAAGTGACGTCCCTGTCATCAAGCCTGAAGGCTTGACAGCCGATTAGTGGGGACTGCAATGGATGGAAGGAGAAACGGGGGCCATCTTCAGACGGGACGGCTTGTGCAGGGATGGCGTGGCTGACGTGCGGGTGGTCCATCCTCATGCTCTGTCACCCACAGATATTTGGCTGGTGGCTCCAATGAAGGCGGCGCCGTGTAAAAGCTTCACTCGTGAAGGTCTGTGCAAAACGCCCGATCCTATCGAGGGCCTGGCCTTCCCGTACTCCGCTCCTTAGGGGTGGGTGGTCTTGGAGTTCTAAACTGAGTGGTCCTTCTAACCAAGGAATTTAATGGGAGTTACAGATGGGGACAAAATGCACATAAAGTGTCAGAGCGCAGTGCGGAGCCCCCTGGCCGTTGCCCCACGATGGGACACTTGTGTGTAAAGGTGCGGGTCTCTAGCTGGGACCCCACAGAAGCTCCTCTGATGAGCCTGTGACCAGAAACGTCTCACTAGGGGTTTGTGCAGGTGGCGTTTTTGAACATGCTGCCTGGCATCGTCTCTCGCTGATGGGCAGCAGTCTGCTCCTTAGAGGGTTGCTGTTGGGAAAGCGTCTGTGAAGTTAGGGAGCTTCTCTCCGTCCAAATGTTGCTGCTGCTTCTCATCTGCTCTTTTCTGCCAGAGGGGCGCTTGGTGGCTGCAGACCCTTTTTTTGCTGCCCTTTCACAAGCCTGGTATGTGGAGTCACACGTGTGTCTCACTTTATCATTACGGGGACTCGCCAGGGGGCACACAGTCAGACCAATGGACCCCAGCAGTGGCCTCGGAGGTTCTTGTTGGTCAGTGCTGTGTGTGTGTGTGCGCACCTCTGGATACGTTAACAACGGCTGAGCCCGGCCTTGGTCTCTGTGCCCCCCCCCCACAGTACCAGGGGCTGGCCAGCCTGTAAGGATTTTACACTGAAGACCTTGGCACAGACCAGGAGCTGCTCCTGCTGGGACCCCTGAGCTCGGTCTGCTCCCAGTGCGCTACCCGCATGAGCACAACATGAACCTCTGAACGTGTGGGGGCTGCGTTAGGGTGGGTGTCTCAGACCCTCAACCTCGGGGTTTGCTAACGTCGGTAAACATCAGGGGGGTTTCAGTGACAGAGCAGCAAACGTCATTCCATCTAAAACTGCGTAAGTTTGCTTTCGGAGCGATTAAGCACACAGGATGGAGGCATACGGGCCGAACGATGCCAACTTGAGTTGCCCTGCAGGCTTCGTATCGGGTGGCCTCGTGTTTTCTTATGTCAGACGTGACACGGCTTCGCTCCTCCACTCTTGTGACGTCTCTCTGTCTGTGCCAGTCGTGATGTTTCTAAAGTGCGTCGAGAGCCTTGGTGGCAACAGTCCATCAGCCGAATTGGTGGCACTGATAATTTGCAGTGGTCTTGTTCTGTGTCAGTGAGGTCACGTTTAGCTAAACAGAGTCGCAGGGTCTTTTATATCTTGTGGCACGCGTGTACATGCTGCTCGGTTTAACTTTAATCTTCACCGCCCTGACACTTTATTGTGTTTACTTTCCTCCCAGTGTCCCCTCCATCTTGTGTCCTCCCTGTTCTTACCCTGCAAGTCCCCATCCTGTGCTGGCATCTCCAAACATGTCCAGAAAAGCGATTGCCTGTTAAACTCCTGTTTAAATACACGCAATCAAAAATGACGCTGGCCTTACCTCACTTAATTGCGGGGTTTTATTCAATTAATCTGCATCTTCTCAACATTATTAATTAAGTCATTCCCACAGATGGTGCATCACAAACCTTTTTCGCAATAAAATGCAGTGCGTTTATCATTCCAACAGGTGGCAGCCCAGAAACACTTGTAGTAATGCATTTCATTGGTACAGATTTGTGTGACGCGCCATCGGTTGGAATGATCAATGCAGTGCCTTTTATTACTACCTGCGTTACACAATCTACTCCAACAGGTGGTGTACTGCAGGTGTCACTGCTGAGGTCTGCGTTGCCCTCCTTCCACGGGTTGCACGGCTAGTCCTGTGACAATCCAAACGCCCAGACAAGTCTGCCATGTCGGGTCGTAGATTTTTAATTTATTTCTTTCTTTTTTTTTTTTTCCTTTCCAACTGGTTTCAAACCTAAAATAGAGAAGCCGTTTTCTTTTTCTCTTCAGTTTATTCTCTTACATATCTGATCAAAACAGAGAGCTAACGAGGAGCCCACCCAGGCGAGATTTCCATCTCCTTGTTAAGAAGGAGCCACTAAAGGCCATCCGAGGCTAAAATGAAGTTTTAAAGGGGGAAACCTTAACAAGCGAGACCACCAAAGTGAAGCAGAATGGCGGCACTCCAGCAGGAATTCACGTCTCCTTAGGAAACCTGCGGCCCCCCGGGACCACCGCTGTCGCCCAGCCCAGTCTACTCGCCAAGGTCATCAGTGGGAGTGGCTCCGCTTGTTGACCCGCGTTCTTCAACTCCAGCGTGGTGGACTCGTGACGCGGTGCGTGTAAAAGTTGAGGGGTTGTGCCCCCCGTTTCCGTTGCTTTAACTTATTTTTTTATTTTTGTGTTTGATGATAAATGCGGCTGCTGCACCAAAGGCACGAGACTGGCGGGCGGCTGGGAGTGTGCAGGTGCTGTGGCGGGCAGATCCACACGAGAGCTTCGACACGCAAAGGCGCCGCATCACTAGGCAGGGTGGTCTCGGCGTCACGTGTGGCTTATAGCAAAAGAAAAAAAAATGATCAAAGTGACTGCACGGGTACCAAATTAGTGGTAGAGACGAGCGAGAGCCATCTTGGAGAAGGACCAGATGACTTTGTGGTGCCAGTTTACTGGAGGATTTATTTCAAGGGGGTGCCCAGCCTGAGTGTGCCCTCTGGTGGTCTGCCAGACGTGACACACAGCTGAGCCGAACGCCTCCTTTCTTTTCAGCACACGGAGACCCTGCTCTATGGCTTCCAGTCCATCGCAGAGACCATCGATGTCAATTATTCGGACGTCATTCCCGGCCTCATCGGCCTCATCCCTCGCATCAACATCAACAACGTGCAGCTGGCCGACACGGTCATGTTCACCATCGGTAGGTGTCTGCACCCTGTCCGTCCGAGGGGCTCCGCTGCAGGCCACGCGTCTCCTATGCCGTTTGTCTTTCAGGCGCCCTGGCAGAGTGGCTGGCGGACCACCCGGTGATGATCAATAACGTCCTTCCTCTGGTGCTGCATGCGCTGGGCAACCCAGAACTGTCCATTTCTAGTGTGTCCACGCTGAAGAAGATCTGCCGAGAGTGCAAGTACGACCTGACGCCCTACGCGGCCAACATTGTGGCCGTGTCGCAGGTGAGTGGGCCCCCAGGCTGCCCCTTTGGGGGGGGGGGGGGGCTGCAGCGTTTGACCTGCCCGCTTATCCTCGGCTCTTGTCTCTTGCAGGACGTGCTGATCAAGCAGATTCACAAGGTCAGTGGAGGGTGATTCGTGGTGTGGGACGTGTGTGACGCCCTCGCCTGCCTGCCTGACACTGTCCTTGTCCCCCCTCTCGTTGCAGACCAGTCAGTGCATGTGGCTCATGCAGGCCCTGGGCTTCCTGTTGTCTGCGCTGCCAGGAGAGGAGATCCTGAGGAACCTGCACTCCCTCATCACGCCCTACATCCAGCAGCTGGAGAAGCTGGCAGAGGAGACGGTAAGCGGGCACCGGGCCTATTTGCTCTGAGTGATGCCATCTTGGGTTTCTCACTTTTGATTTTTACCTCCTTCTTCTTCTTCTCCCTGAAGCCCAACCCGTCCAACAAGCTGGCAATCATCCACATCCTGGGGCTCCTCTCGAACCTTTTCACGACCCTTGACATCACCCAGCATGATGACGAGTCTGCGGAGGGCACAGAGGTGAAGAAGAAGCACACGGAGCCGGGACCCAACCCTGTAAGTCTGTCTGTCTGCCTGTCATCTTGTGGGCGGGGGGGGCGCTGGTGCCACTGCCACTGCCACTTAGGGACCCCAGAGCCTTGTCTATCTGTCCAGGCCGGGCTTTGTCTCTGGCCACATGTAGGGCCCTAGCCTTGTGCCAGTCTGCCCCTGTGGACGGACCTTCATCGATTTCTCTTGGGCCTGGCACTCTTCAAGGTCTAGACATCTTTACTGGTGGGTTTTCAGGCCCACTGTGCCCGTGTCGTGCTCTGCTTCAAGGATACACTTATGTGGCTCCAGATCTTGCAGGATGAGGAGGCTGGCCTGGGGCAGTCTGAGCCCACCGGAATGGGGGACCAGGGGTGCCAAACTCCAGTCCTGGTGGGCCACACCCACTTTGTTAGTTTGTAGCCAATCACTGCTGCCGTGACTTGAATTGACTTCCTCAGAGTTGGTCTTTGTCTTTGAGCAGCCACCAGTTAAGAGCGAGGACTGAAAGACACCGATATGGAGGAGGATGATGATGATGATGGAGCCAAGTGCCAAGCTGTGGCATAGCAAAGGGTCCGCTTCAGCAGCAGTAGGCGTTGGCTTCTAATAATAAAGTGGTGGGCAGCAGGAGCCGAGTTTGACACCCTGACCCGCAGTGGTCTGGCACTTGTTGTTAACTGGCAGCCGCAAAGAGGGAATACAAGAAACTGAGGGTCTGATAAGATGAAGGCAGCGAAGGTCAGCGCTCTCGGACTGAATTTCAGCTCCTTCACTCTGTCCACATCTGTGAAGTCGAATGGATTCAGTTCAGTGACTTTTTAGAGGCCCTGTGCGCGCGCGCACACACACACACACACACACACACACACACACACACACACGGGCTGTCACCTAGCTAAGTGTCCAGCTGATTTCAGGTCACTCCTTGACATGTCCAGCTGGCCGTCCTAAAGCTGCTTTGGCTCCTTGTCACACTGGAGGGTGACCTGTGGTCCTGAGTGCAGGTCTCTGTCAGTCCTGACAAGCTTGTCAGCTCCTGCTGCTGAAGAAGGACCTCGCAGCTGAATGTTGCGTCACCATAGGGGTGGCACTGGACAGGTGATGAGCAGCCCCTGGTGTCCTGCAAATGTGACACCTGCCACTGAAGACCACAAGCCCAGTCCCAGACCAGAGGTCTTTAGGCTGACGGACCCCAGACAAGCCGCCACTGGCTTTTTACTGAGCAGAGGCTTCTGCTTGTTCCCTCTGAGTCTGAGGGTGCTGGTTGTTGTCCTGCAGAGGACCAGTGGAGGTCTGCCAGAGTGACCCCCCCTAATGCCATCTTTCATCTATAAGTGAGGCCTATTGACAACTGTCTGGTTAAACCAAACTTGAGGGGCCGTTGTGGTTCTCTCAGGAGGTGCAGCGCTTCCTGCCACCTAACTAAGATGGTGCCTGGCCTGGCATGAAGACCCACAGTCCAGTGTCGTAGACCTTTGGCTTTGTTTTCTCCCCGACGCTGACGCTGCTTTGTCCCTGCAGGTGGTGGTGGTCCTCCAGCAGCTTTTTGCCCTCATCCAGAACGTGCTGAGCAAGTGGCTGAATGACTCACAGGTGGTGGAGGTGAGCAGGTGGGCCGTGGGCCTAGTGACCCATCTCAGCGTTTGCAGTGCCTTTCCATGAGCCTGACAGTGTGTGTGTGTGTGTGTGTGTGTCTGCTGTGCCACAGGCGGTGTGCGCCATCTTCGAGAAGTCGGTGAAGACCCTGCTGCACGATTTCGCCCCCATGGTGCCTCAGCTCTCGGAGATGTTGGGCCAGATGTACAGCACAATCCCCCAAGCGTCGTCGCTGGACCTGACGCGCCAGGTGAGGGGGTCCGTCCTCCCGGGGGCCGTGTGTGAGCCCATCCCGCTTAAGGCCACGTCTGATCCGGTCCTCTTCTTTCAGATGGTCCACATCTTTGCTAATGAAACAGAGCACTTCCCACCCATCAAGGCACTCTTCCAGCTGACCACCTCTGTGACGCTCTCCATTTTCCAGCAAGGTAGGTCTTGTCAGACACCTGGAGCAGGATGGAGGAGGCCATGAGTGAGAATGCAGTCCTGGTGTAAGTTGGGGGGGTTGCTGCTAGCCCCAAGTTTTTTCCCCCCTCCATGGTATTTGGATGGGATACGGGCGGCCACTACTGGACTGAAGGCCCAAAGGTGGGCAGCAGCACTCTGGTCCTGGACCCGCCCCCTCTGGTGTGGGTCAGGTGACGATGACTACGGCGCAGCGCCATGTAAGACGTCTGTAGTGGGCCCTCTGTGAGTGCTGACCATTAGGGGGCGCCAGAAACCGAAACGGAATCAAAGCGTTGAGGCGGTGGAATGCTGGAGATGGAGGGGACTGAGGGTCCAGGTGTCGTCAGATCCCACTGCACCTGGAGGGGGGGGGGGGGGGTGGTATTACAAATGACTATTGGGGGGTCTGTAGAGGTTTATGGATGTTCTGGGGAGCATCACAGAGTGTTTCGGGAGACAGCAGGGGTTGGTGGGGTTGCAGTTAGGGGTCCCAGAGAAATATTTATAGTAACTCAGGGGGGCACTTCTTCTTTCGGGGGTCTCGGGGGGGCTCAGTAGCAGGGCCCCAGGTTTCTCACGTCCCTCCCCTCTTTGTTCCTTTGCTTTTTCTTTTCTTTTCTTTGACAGCTTCATGTTTCTCTTTGTTCTGTTTGCGCCCGCCACGCCCTGCTTCACTCGGAGATTCTTTCAATGTTTTTTTTCCCACAATTACAAGACAATTGAGTTGCTCTTTGTACCTTCTTCTTATTATTTCTTAAGTTACATCTTTATTATATTTTAGGGCCCAGGGATCATCCTGATATTGTTGATTCATTTATGCAACTCCAGGCTCAGGTGTGTTTTTGGTTTCTTATTTCATTCACGTTCAGTTTCCTCCTCCTCCTCCTTCTTCTTCCTCTTCTTCTTCTTCTTCTTCCTCTTTCTCTGTTAATTCGGCCCATCTTTCAGTTGATAAAATTCCTTTTGGGATTCTGAGCTTGCAGGAAGTACTGCTGGTCCTCAAGGTGGTGCTGTTTGGACTCTCAGGGTGAAAAGACAGGAGGTGGGCTTCAAGAAGGAAACTTCTGTGTTTGGGGGGAACAGACACTCCTTAAACCAGCAATGAGAGATTTTGGTAAATGTTATCAAGGGGGTCATTCTGAGGACATCGGGGACCCTAAACTGGTCCTCTTCATCAGAGCGACAGAAGTAAAGAGTGACTTGGGAATAAAGAAAAAGGTGAGCCCGTCACCAGAGCTTGACTGCACACCGGGTGGCGCTATAGGCAGGGTGACCTCTCAAAGAAGATGGCCTGAGGCCCACCAGACACTGAGCTGGGGGGGTAGAAGGAGAGGCAACGTGTCAAAATGGACTCCCGAGGGCCACAGTAGCGCAGCTTTCACTTCCGGCCAGTCCTCTCACAAGTAGGCCGCAGTTTGGAGGTGCGAGCCGAGCCGTGTGTGTCAGGATTTGAGGAACGGCGAGGGGTGCAAATGAGACAGTTGGCTGGGTAGGTCATGGCCACCCCTTTGTTAGGCGCATCTTCTTAGCCAGTTAGTTACTGGACTTGTTTGTTATGCGCATCTCATTAACTGATTATCTGATGGTCTCAGTTGTTATGCGCATACTTTATAAGCTGTTGGTGGTCTTTGTTATATGCATCTCATTAGTCGGTTAACTGGTCAACCACTCATTATATACGTCTTAGCTGGTCAGCTGTTGGTTGTCTTTGTTAATGCGCATCTCCTTAGCTGGTCAGCCGTTGGACTCGTTTGTTATGCGCATCTCATTAGCTGGTCAGCCGTTGGATTCGTTTGTTATGCGCATCTCATTAGCTGGTCAGC